>LJIJ01001052.1:0-59344 GCA_001718145.1 Orchesella cincta
TACTAATTCGAAGTGGTAACGAGTTGTATTTATACTTATGTCATTTGATGATAGGAGAATATGTACAGCAACATCGTCCACTCCACTAACAAATAATTGACTTTTTTAATCAAAGCTTTGCATGAATGAATTCTGCCTTACCATCATCCCAAAATTAGTCCGAAGCTCAGAATGTCATAACATTTTATTTGATACGAGTAAGCGGGAATCCTAATGCTGAGATAGTCATTTATTTATTACTTTAGACTCTCCAATTGTTTGTGATCAAGTTTGAAATTCCAAAAGAGTTCCTTTTTTAATGATGATGATGATAAGTCACACAATGACTGTGTTTTCAATTAAGTACTTGCCAATCAGCTACATTATTTCTGCCTGACGGAGTTCTGAGCATGCCAATACATCCTTTGCTGGAAAATGAAATGCATTCAAAAAAGTGGATACGTATTCTACCCAACAATCACGTAATGTGATCCGGTGTAAATGTATATGACTTTCGTTGGTCAAAAGACATGGAGGAATTTAAGCGGTGACAATTTTGTATGATAAACCAATTACATGCAATATAGCGATATTTTCAAAACAGTGAAAAGCTAATTCTGAATGATGCACGCCACTGGATGATATTTCCGAATAAATATCAATCTATCAAATTACAAAGGGCACAATTTAGATAGCAAAAAGTAGTTAATTAGATAGTTTTATTTAACCATTTTATCATAAAACGTCATGAAAAACATGAAATCTCACTATTCACTAACGTACTTTATTTTTTACTAGTTTGTATAAAACAAAAAAATTAATAAGAGAAACAAAATTGTACTTTATGCTTATATTATACTTAAACATGTGCCAAATTTTACCTGAATAACTTTGATAAAACCTAGCAAATTGAAACTATAACCGTCTAGACAACTTGAAAAAACTCACATCAAGACATTTGTCATTTATACCACTGTTATTATTAAACGTATGAAAAGTAGTATGTCAGTTTAAATCCACTAAATTTCAGTGTGATCTCATCAACATTCAGTCATATAAGAGAAATCATAATCTAAAACAATATACTGTAAGAACTGAGAACTAGAAACTAAATTTGAATACGAAATAATTAGAATAAAATAATTTGTGTGAGCTACTGGAATTATATTTTCACAAAACTACACAACTGAGAGCTGTAGTAACTAGTTTAGGAAGGGTCGAATATGGCGCTTTGATATGCAATAATACCAACAATAAAAATAGATTCATCGTGGATTGCTGGGCTTCTGCTGTCCGAATCCTGGAACAGGCACTATTGATGAATTTTGCGGTGCCGGTGAAGTAACTTCCGTTGAGTAAAAGCCTCACCGCAGCCTGTTCGGTGCAGTTGAAGGTGGCTTCTCGTAAGTATTGAGATCGCAGGTGTCTGTTATAACACCTTCTGTGAGAAAAAGTCTTGTTGCAAAAAACACTCATTTTTCTCATTCTTAGGTTTTTCTGCGATATCCAAATGTTGCTTCTCATGACGTCTTCGATGATCTGCCCGACGGTATCCTTGTCACAGTACCGGCATTTGTAGGGAATCTCTCCAGTGTGAATGTGGATGTGGGCTATGGCACACTTCTTGGTTGAAAATGTATCGGAGCAGATCGGGCAACCCAACGGTTATCCAAGTTTCGCTCCATTCTGCTTATTTTCTTCTGCTCTGTCACAAAAGCAAGCCAGCTATTATGATAATATTAAGAAAAACGAAATAACCAATCAATTCCATAGCATGCAATAACTTTCACTAGTTTTCACTAATTATTATTAAAAAAGAAACCATTGTTTACCTAGTTGTCAATTTTTCAGTAGAAATATGCTCTAAATGGAATGGCAGCTTGGAAGTTTTAAGGCACGTCGTTCTTAATCAACTGGCTCCTACTCGGAAGTCAAAGCAGTGCATCTCCTTTTATGTCCTAAAAATGTTTCAACCTCAACAATAAACAAGGGCCATTTACTCCATTCACAAAGACGCGCTGAGTATGCCATGAAGTCTGGGTAGTAAAAAAGGATTCTACAACAACCATTGCGAAAGACTACCCTTAAAAAGGAATGGTTTCTCATTTTATAGCAAGTTCCCTTGTACTCCACTCCAGGTTCAGATATATTGCCTCCTCAACGGCTATGAAAAGAAGGGTAGGGTTTAAATGGATTAGACTAAACTCGTTTTAAAGAAAGGTTCCTCCGGTCATATGCACGCGTCTCCTAATATTTGTCTTTGATAGTTTTCCTTTTGGTTCTTTGTTGAAGTTTTTGGGCAGTTTCAAGTTGAAAAAGATTTTGGGAGTTTAGTTATGTGTCTTTTGCATGCAGCTGTGTCCTCAGTCGGAATCTTTGATGACTCATTGTTATTTCCGTTATGCCAAGCTGTTTGAATACTTTCAAAGTGGTTATCTGAAGCGAGTTTATTACCCTTATGATGGTCGACAGTTAAAAAGCATTACTTCGGCCTAACTTGGAAGGAATTGATCGTTGTCAGAGGAATTTGAGATATTTTTTTAACGTTTTACTTCAATTCAAAGTCACAGCTATTTGTACCTGTGTTCATTTTATACATATAAAATGCAGCATAATAGTTCCTCTCTAATAATACATTTGACTATTGACAATCAAGGACTTTGCTTGAATCACAATAAAGGAAGCATTTAGAGAGCTTCTACGATGACTGCACACTTGAATACAATTGACTATATTTTTTAACGAGAGCAATTTAAAAAATATCCATTATAGCAGTTTTGTAGCAAATTTAATTAGCTACAAAACCAAGCAAAGAAACAAGCATTATGACTGCGGTTGAATTCGTGGCTGATCAATTTCTTCAGGCACCTCATGAGGTTCGTAGTGGAAGACTTTGCAACTTCAAATGGTGTTTTCTCCCAGCGACTAGAGAATTTATAAACGATCTTGGGCTCTTCCGGCAGGGTAAAAACGTGGCTTTTACACAGTGCCCAGATTTGTTTGATTGGGTGCAGGTGGGGCGCGTTGGGCGGGTTTTCCTTTTACTCCACCAAAGTCACAAATTCTCGCAAAAATGTCAGTAACTCCTTTTACTAGAAAATCAAAGCCAAAGCAAGCCACAAGACAAACTGTTTCGATAAACGGTGTTCCTGGGTGTGGGGAATCAGAATTGGCTTCAACCACTGCTCAAAGTAAACTTTTGAGGTCGTAGTGCCCCAAGGTATGAAGTGCTCCAAAATGTTCCTAAATTTGGACATAGCCTGCCAATTTAGATTTTTAATCAGAATTTTGGGCAAAAGTTTTATTTTCTCGAGTGTAGGTTCAAGCTTATGGTCTGAGCTTCAAAAATATTGTTGAGCTGGAGTCTGGGAAGGATCTTGTTTGACATACGATTCATTGTCAATGATGACAATTTTTCTAAGCACTTTTTTGCACAACAATGATACACGTTTATCCTACGGCTCTCTTTTGCAAAGTGGGTAGCTTAGAAGTACTCTTCTTTGCCATGGTATGATTCCCCAGTTTCTTAGCTTTGATATGAATGATTAAAAATGGTTCTCACAAAGCCCAATTCACGTCGTAGTGTATAAAAGAAAAATACGTGCACCACATTCAGTCAGTATATTTTCTACTTCCACACCGATTGCAATTCTGAAAACCTGCTAAAACCAACAACCAAAAGGCAACGTTTATTGAAAGAGAAACCACCGATGGAAAAACGAAGGTAATGCAAACTACAATACTACCTGCATTTGCATACTATAATTTTTGAACTGATCAGCAAAGTTTTTTATTATTTTTTGCAGTGTTCCACTTTCCCCGAAGTCAGACATGGAAGAAAAAATTAAAAGGAAGCATCCAACTGAGAATTCCGGCCCAGAACCGCAGCGAAAAACGATGAGAATGAGCACGGGAGGCTGTGACATGTATAATTGTCGTGGTATGTACTCGAGATATCCCAACTACTTCTGTGCCCTCCACCGGAGGGAGGAAAAGCCTAAAAAGAAGAAACAAAGAAAGAACTAATTTACGTTCCTGTTTTCTCATAAGGTGGGATGATGACGATAGCACAGTTCTCACTGAAATATGTTTGAATTTTTATTTAAAAGCATTATAAAATTATTGAAACTTCAAAGTTTGTACCTTATTATTATATATGAAATTTTTTTGAAATAAATGTTTACAATTTAATTTTTCCGTCAAACTCAATTTATGGTCATGTTGTACTTTTTTCAAAATCTTTCAAAGCATTTTAAAAGATTCATGAAATTTCATAAAAGGAAGAAGAATTTGGGAATAAATTTACTTCGTTTGTTAATGTGTGAGTAATCCTTTTCATTATGACATTCATTTAAAGTCGGAACTGCAATAAAACAATTTTACGTGGCATTGTGAACGGTATGGGTTCACCTCAATTATTCCTTTGGTTTATTTATTAGGAAAGGGAATAACTTTCAATCATTAAAAATGGTAGCAATTCAAACATACTAAACTCCTTCGAGCAACAGTCTCAATCTTAATGCCAAAATTAGCAATACTACATACTTTAAACAAGAGTCGGTTGGTTTCATGATTATTCTGATGTTTCACATGTTGAAACTGAAATTGGGTATGAAGTGTCAGTGCATATATTTTTGATGCAAGATGAGCCATCGATAAATTAAAAGCTGATTATTCCCATCAAATTCTTAAATACAATAAAAGTAACATAAAGATATAGGATAAAATCACTTTTGTTTGTTATTGATCACGAATTTCCCAGTTTTAATTGATGCAAAGTTAAAAACTTAACATGTGCTAAAATTATACTTAAAATATTCACATGTGTAGTAAATCAAGACAAGTTGCTCATCATATCATCAGTTCTGATTTTTTGAAATAAAAGAGATAGTCAACCGCACTGATTTCCTTTCAAGAAGCTCATCTCCTTCAATGACGAATCGTTATTTATATCGATTTTATAACCCCAGGTAAAACTGTAACGTTTAAGCCTTAATTATAAGAAGATGATGGTTTAGTTGGTTAGTAATGCAACGATAATGATGGAAGTAAAGGAAAAAAAGTTAGAGGCAATGGGAATAAAGGAAAGAAAAAAGGACAATAAAACCAACGAAAGGTAATGGCAACTGCTCCCCTACATTCGCTTATTACCATATTGTTTGGACTGATTGGCAACTTGTCCTTTTTTGTAGGGTTTCCTTTTTTCCTGATTGCAGAGAGGATCAAGACCTGACTCAGCTGACTGATAATTCTGGAACAGGAAGGAAGAGAAAACGTGCGCTGATGCACAAAGTAGTAAATTTTCCTTAGGTATAATTTATGACGAAGTAAGTTTATAAAATTAAAATTCGGATGCAAATGACAATTCTTTTTTATTACGACAATCACTTAAAACCAGGGAGGAAGTAAAATATTCTATGGGGCATTGTGAAACTTATGTATTTAATGTAATTATCTCTTTTATTGGCCTAATTCGGAACAGGAATCAGTTTTTTCATCCCTAAAACACCTTAAAAATTTAAACGATAACGTGTGATGAGTAACCGGCTCGAAAGCAACCACAGCTGAGCAAGTAAAGTTGTCAAATCAATAAAGAGTAGTTAAATTGGAAACATTCATTTTTCCACACACAGAAATGTTGATGATGATGCGAAGTGGGAATGAAATTCAATTAATTGGTTGGTAGTGAATTGAGAGTTTCAGGACGTTGAACACTGTGGGGAGAAGTGCATTTCCCCCAGGAAGCCTAAGGCAATCTGAAAACCCATAAATTTGTCACCGAAACAAAATCGTTAATTACCATACAAATAAAAATTTCTTTCAAACAACAACACTGTTAATTATTGCTATATAAGCATATCCATAATTTACCCAATATATTGGATGGATGATACAGAGTACAATGTTGTAGTTATACCTCATTATCAAAAGCCATTCAAAACACAATTTAGGTAATCAATTCCAATTGAAGATTAAATATTGATGGGTTTACGACTTTTTTTACTCCTGTTTAGCCTGCAATTACACGTGATTTGATTGATTTTATCAACTGATATCAACTATCAACCAAACCAATAAATTACCCTGCATGAATAACTGAACAATTTAATTTCACAAGCGGAGTATTCTAGATTGGACTGTCCTGACTACTTGAAATCATGGCATCTGTATACATCCAGTTGATTGCAATTGGCTTGTGTGTTTTAGCAGGTAATCAATCAAATCATGAGATTTACTCCTTCCTTCTTAGCTTACAAAATTTAATATTTATGCATGTACCACCGCTTCCTTGTCGTAGGTTCAACCCTCGGTCAAAAGCCATGGGAGCCCACTGAAAAGAATGAAGCATGGTGGCAAGAGCGTCACCAAGAAATTCTTAATACAACAGCATCTCTGGCCAAAGATATAAAAGTTGTATTTATCGGCTCCTCCAGCGTGGAATACTGGGGAACAACCGCCAAAGAAATTTGGGACTCCAAATACGCCCCGTTAGGAGCTGTAAACTATGGAATTCGATCGGATAGGACGGAACATGTGCTCTGGAGAATTCAAAATGGGGAGTTAGATGGTCTTTCACCAAAGCTCGTTGTTGTCTACATTGGTTCCAATAATGTGCCACTTTTTACTGAAGCTGAAACAGTGAGGGGAGTTGACGCAGTCATTGACACTCTTCATGCAAAGCTTCCAAATACTAATCTCCTCTTTTTAGGCTTTTTCCCACGTGGGGATCGTACTCCAGTGAGAAATACGCTGACAAAAATTCGAAACATTACAGACACACTTGAGCCCATGCTGGATGGGGATACTCAGAGAAAAGCTCATTTTCTTGATATTTTCTGGTCGCTGGCTCCTCAGTCTTTGGACAGAATTTATGAGGAGTTTTATCGGGATGATAAATTGCATATGAATCTGGAGGGATACAAAATTTGGGACAATTTGATGAATAGTACATTTTACTCGCTTATCAGTTAAATGACTAGACAAAATTTGTAAAATATTGAAAATTCAAATTTCCTCACAATAAATTTATTTTCGTTGAACTAAATATTAATTTTGTGTGGTTTATGCAAAATCCATCATAACGGCCTTCTAATATGGGTCCGTATCATTCATAACTCAATTACTGTCCTTCAATCATGCATCATCACATCACGCAGATGTTGTCACAAAAACTGTCATCATTAAAACCAAACTCTTGACAACTTTTCAAAAACAAGAACATTTCAGTCATGTGAATTGGGTTTGTATCATGATGACATTGGCTATCAAAAATGGATTTACTCGTCAGAACAAGCCAAATAAGTCAATTTTTTTCATGTGACATTACAAGGTAACTGTTTAAAATGTGTCTTGAATGACTGACACGCGACAAGCTTGTTATCTTCTTGAACTGAATACCAAAAAATCACCAGCAATTGTAGCATGCACGTACCACGCGTACACGATTGAAATTTGACATTTCGTTCACTCAAAGAGAAAGCCTTTCGTTTCAACAACAATTTTATCAATCTATCATCATCATTTTATCCATATATGAATGTCAGTTGTCAGTATGTATAAACAGAGTTGACGTTGAGCATAAAAAGGAGTTTCATTAGTATTGGCTAACCATACGCTTCAATAGCAGTTTAAAGTCACAAAGCAAACATAATAATTATACAATCACAATGGCTAGCTCAATTGCAAGTTATGTTGTTCTTTTTAGCTTTCTATTAGCAGGTAGATTTTAGGATAATAAATCAATAACTAATATTTTTGTTCTAGTCTAACTAATTCAATTTTTATACTATCTTTATCCAGGAGTCCTTTCCCAAAAGCCATGGGACTCTGTGGAGCGAAATGAAGACTGGTGGAAACAAAAACATCAGGAAATTCTCAACACAACTGCTTCTCAAGCAGGTCAAATCAAAATCGTTTTCATTGGCTCATCCAGCGTTGAAAATTGGGGCTCAACCGGAAAACAAATTTGGGATGCTAAATACGCTCCACTCGGCGCTATCAACTGTACAAACCAAAATTAATAACTATGAAAAAATTTTTTTTTGAGATTTAAAAACTAGCTATTTAATGTATAGACGGAATCGGAGGAGACCGAACTGAGCACGTTATCTGGCGTATAGACAACGTGAACTGGACGGCTTGCGCCACAGCTCGTAGTCGTTTACATCGGCTCTAACAACCTACCCACCCACTCGGTTAGTTGGGGCGTCTTTAGAATATTTTTTAAAATTCTTAATTAGTATATTTTACATAAATCTTATTTATTTAGAATAACTCAGAAATTGTTCGCGGCGTGGATACCGTCATCACCAAAATTCACGAGAAAGTTCCATCCGCCAACATTCTCCTCGTTGGTTTCTTCCCTCGTGGTGATATGAACCCTGTTAGCGACCTTTTAAGAAGAGTTATCAGCATCTCGGATACCTTGAACCATGGTGGGTGGAGATTCCCAAAGGAAATCCTACTTTTTCGACCTTTTTGACAGCCTTGCTCCCCCATCATTGGATAGGATTAATGAAGAGCTATACATGGGTGATAAGCTTCACCTGAATTTGGATGGGTACAAAATTTGGGATTCCAAGATGAACCAAACCTTTTACGACCTCTTGAATTAAAAATGTAGGTTGATATCAATCGAGGAATAAAAATATATTATCAACTCGAATCAATCATATTATTTGACAAGTGTGTTTCATGCTAAAAATCTGACGTGTTGACATTGATTGACAATATAAAGTGTTTTGTTTATATCCCATGCTCCATTTCACACGTTCACCCATCCATGAAAATTCTTACATATATGGCATTTGATTTCACGCCTCATTAATTCATTTATTATCCAACCACTGAAGTAAACCCAACTGTCATCATCATCATGAAGTTTCTCTTAGCTTTTCAGACTCTTTTTGTTTTGGGGATTTGGATTGGTAAATATTTCTGAAACTATTTTGTGTTTGAAATTTATAGTTTTTTCTCAAATTTTAAATTTTTCATTCTTAGTTCCAACCCTTGCACAAAATCCTTGGACGCCTCAAATCCGCAACGAACAATGGTGGCTTGATCGGCATCAGCAAATTCTGAATAGCACTGCGAGCCTTGGAAGCCAAATTAAAATCGTTTCATAGGCTCTTCTTTAGTAGAAAATTGGCTAATGAAGGA
Source organism: Orchesella cincta (assembly GCA_001718145.1). NCBI lineage: Eukaryota > Metazoa > Arthropoda > Collembola > Entomobryomorpha > Orchesellidae > Orchesella > Orchesella cincta. The sequence continues at coordinate 9,139 of LJIJ01001052.1, forward strand.
CGACCCGTTTGGGAAGCTAACTACGCTCCCCTTGGCGCAATCAACTATGGCCTTGGAGGGATAGAACTGAGCATGTTTTGTGGCGTATTGCAAACGGTGAGTTGGATGGACTAACGCCCAAGGTCGTTGTTGTCTATATTGGCTCAAACAATGTTCCTGTGAATACGGTTGACGATATCGTTCGTGGCGTCAACACTGTCGTGGACAAAATCCATGAGAAGCTTCCAAACACGAATATTTTGTTGGTTGGAACCTTTCCAAGAGCTGATCAACCGGATCTTAGCGGTACTTTGAGGAAGATTAGGGATATCGATGAAAAGCTGGAAGCTCTTGTTGGTGGGGATACTCAAAGGAGAGGACACTTTTTCGACCTTTTCTGGTTCCTTGCTCCTTCGTCATTGGATAGAATTTATGAGCATTTGTATGTGGGTGATAAGCTTCATCTGAATACGGATGGTTATCAAGTTTGGCAGCGAGAGAGATGAACAGCATTTTTAACTCACTTAATCAATAAAAATGTGAATAAAATTGGATTAAAAATATTTCTTGGTTTTTGAAACAAATTAGCAAATTTTTTGAACATTCTTGCATGCTTAAAATCGAGACTTTTCACAACTAAATGCGTGTGCGTGTACAGTTTTGAAAATGTCTCCATTCCTGATCGAAATCAAAATGAACTTTGATGTCATTCTACTTTTTAAAACTATTGACATGCATAATCATAAACTAGTAAAACGTACATCATGAATATGCATGAAAACCAATACGTAGACATAAATACTAGATTGTAATGATGAATTAAACGTTTCTAAGCTCGAATAGATGTTAATTATCGATATCAAATTTTCACATAATCACGACTAGCTTACAAAAACAATAGGGACTTATCCTTGAGTATTTTCAGCTGCGAGTTGGGACGAACAAGGAAAAACGATGATAACGGGTACCCTATTTATGATGTTGTGAGGAGGAGGGTGGATGTGACGGAGCTGCACACCTATCCGTTTTTTGTTGTTACCAGATCAGAACATCCTTTTTTAGTCAGAATAGTTAACGTAAGAAATCATCCTACTTAATTTTTGTTATTTTGAACTAAGTACTAAAAATTAAGCTAATTGCGGTACCTGGTATCTTTCCAGTTCTCGTCAGAAATCCTCACCGAAAAACCCAGTGAACCAGCCTCATGGTTCTTTCTGTGTTCCCCAAACTAGCTCTCCTTGTAAAGATTTAACGAGTTAATTAGAATGGGAGTTTTCTTTTCAAATTCAAGTATGAGAGCTTTAAACACTTCCACACAAGCAAGCTCAATGTGGGCGACACATACCACGTTCCTCGGGGAATTAGCTCAGCTCTGATTGAAAACATCTCGTGCTCAATTCGAGATACCGTCTTGGTCTCTGAATCTCAGCTCAACCCCTCTTAATCATCATAATTTAGCTAGATAAATCTAATTTTGGACCCCTGTAATCCCTTAAAGTCCATTATGTCATGTCTGTTATGAAATTAGATAGTATTTAGCTCTCTTAGCCATCTTAAATTGCATGACGCAGACACAAACGCAGCTCGAATCCAGACAGTGCGTCAAACTTGACGTCTCATCCATAATGAGCCATTAGTCGTAATTCCCCATTAAAGCCACAGCTCTCTTCAGACGTGGCAATCTTATTTCCTCCTCAGTCTGATTCTGAACGTTGAGCAAGATGTTTAAACTCTTTTGCTGTATATTTGCAGCTTTCTCCCTTGTCGAGTCCATTCTGGACTTTAACGTGAGGCATCTTGAAATTTAGCTAAGTAATTCAACTAACTAACTAACAATTTTATTTATATTTTAGAATGATGGCTTCCAAGAGAAGTACGTTGAGAATTTATCGTCCCGCATTATGGAACTTTCCTGTTGGAACCTATGGCAATCCTTATGTCAAAGCAAGAGCTAATGGGCGAGCCATGGGGGGAAAGGGAGCGTCATCACAGGAAGCGGAATATAGTTCAACGTAAGAAAAAATTGTAAAAGTTTATTAGTCAAAAAATTGTATACTTATTTGAATTCAATCTTGCAGAACTAAACCCCTGGAAGAACCACCAGGTAGCAGTCCAAAACCACCCTTAAATAAACGAAGACGACGCCAGATATTTTTTTATTAGTTTATAACTCTTGTTACGTACTTTAATTGAAACATTAAACTATCTCCCCATTGAACTGTGTCCCTTTTATTATTCGACCATTTATTCCTACTTTTGAGTACGATTTTTTGAGGTGGCAATGAATATACATGGCTAAAGGGATTATTGAGACAAATTCAAACAATTTAGTTAGTTTCGTCATTTGGTAGGCTAAAAAATCATGTAAAATCGGAGAGCCAAACAGGAAGTAGTTAAAGCGTAGACAGCGCGTCATTTTTTCCTGCGTCACACATCAACATTTTATGGGTGATTATCTCAAGCTATTTTTCAATGCCAGATTTTAACCCAACTCCGCTATATATCACGATGATGATGATTATGATGAGATGAGATCTGCATGCTGAACTGTTATGGGACCCCCTCAAGTTTAAGTGAAAATTACAAACGTTTAAGGTTACGGTTCGGGTACCATGCAAGAAAATGAAGCTTTTAATGCTGACTTTCAAATGTGAAATAATGAAATTTTTTTGTTATAATAAATGCATGAAAACTATTTCCAGAGTTAAATCATCGTAGACTCGCACGGAGTTCCCAAACCAGGAGTGGAAGATTTGACAAAATGTTTCGATAATGAAAATTAAAATAAAATGGCATTGTACACCTATTATCAATTTTTGTATTGCCTTTTTATTATTACGTCATTAAAGTACATATTCTGCATTCTTACAAAGTTCAAAGAACCATTATTCTTCGCCCCTTTGCTACTCTGTTAACAAGAGTGAAAATGTATGCTGCCAGTTGCAAAAATACACCTGAAAGTCACTCCCACATAAATAGATATAAGAGATAATTATATAAATTTAACTTTTGACATTATTAAATTAGTTATTTATCTGGATGTTCTTTCTTCCAGTCAGCCACCCTCTGGTTCCAATATCTGTTATTTTCCTTAGTGAACTCTAAGTATTTTTCTGTATAGTCTGCAAGGCACGTTTCCATCGCCTTGATCGTAAACTTTAACTTTTCATATAAAGAGTCTTGATAGCGTACAAGGTCCAACTGCATCCCATTTTCCATTAGTTCCTCCAGTTTGGCATAATACTTTCTGTCAATCGGAAAGTGTTCATCTGGGCGACAAGCTCTGTACATTATTTCCCTCATCATCCGTATAACTTTCACTGCATCCTTGCCAATTCTCACATCTCGTTTCTTTCTCCTTTCCGAGATTTTAAATAATTTACGCATATTTGTTGGCAGGTTTTTTACGTAGTCAATCACTTGAGAAAACTTGCTCGGTTCTTTGAGTGGCTCAAGGTTTATAAACACTAAAGTTCCAGGACCTGCCCAGTCTGGTTGACCTCTGGTGAAAGCCGCACACTTCTTCAGAACATCTGCTATCTTGAGTAGGCCGGGGGAATTGTGAGCTGTTGTATCATAGCTGAGCACTTTTTCGATGTAGAAAAGAGTTTCTTCCCAATCAACAAGAGGTTCTGTGATCTTATAACAATAGTGGGTCGAGATATTTATTAAAGGTCCGGTTATATTCAGGAGAGGGGTTGATCGTGGGATCCAGTAGCCATTTCCTGTCAAAATATAAAGATTTAATATAAAAAAAATTTAAATTTTACCAATATTTTCAATTCAGTGAAAATTTACCTCCAGAAGTATCAGGAAAGATTGGAGCAATAGCAAAATTTAAAACGAGTAGTAAAACTGGAAATCTCCAGGATACCAGAAATTTACACATTTTGAATTTTAATTTTTTTTAAACAGAAATCTTGAATTCGTGTAGCCGTGTTTAATAGATAGATAGCTGAAATGAATATGGCATTTGTAGAATCGACGTGTCCTCAAGAAATTACGTTTAATAAATTCTCAGAATTGAGGATGTCACGTAGTGCGCATCAATTTGAGACCATGAGGCTTTCGCAATGAGCTATTTGTATAGCTGTATTTGTTTCTATTGAGTTTGAAGAAGGCTTTAGGTGATTGAGAGCTTCTAGCAGGTATATCAAGCTTGGGATTTGGTTTGGGCTATAGAAAAGATGTAGATAAAAGCAAGACTTTGTTTTCCCATTTATTTTACATTCACCCTTTTTAACGTCTTAGGTTACCCCTAGCCGAGTTCAATGGAGGGCGATTTGTTTTTCCTTTTTTATTTTTTTATTTGGTATTTAGGAAGTGTATAAGACATACTAGCTGGGCCTAAACACCTGTGGACAGTGTTTACAGTAGTCAAAATCGAATTAGTAATTTTGCTGATAATAATCAGTGATGCCAAACTGGTTGGTAAGAATCATGGTAAGTTTCTGTTGCTTAGATACCAGTTTTTAAGTGTGAAGTAAACATTTCTAACCCTCCTGGTTACTTTTAATTGGTGATGTTTCATTGTGAAATGCCAATATTCAAAGACCAAGGATTTAATTAGTCTTGAATGTGTTGTGTTATTAACTCATCTAACTTGAAACATGTATATTTTTGATTTATTTCAGTGTGGAGGGCTGGCAGTTACCAGCAGCAGCTGGTTTGAATGGGTGAAAGAACTGGATCCACCATAACATTCGATTTTAATGAAAGGTGAGGAGTATGTAAATGGTAGCAAAATGTTTTTCTTCAAATCACCATCTCGTATTGGCTATCTAATTAAAAATAAGCTTGTGTGAATTGAATTTGGAATGGTTTGTGATATGATGACTGGTTTATTGTTAGAACTCAATTCAAAATGTGATTCTTGTACTTATTTGCATTGTACATTTTATGTTTTTAAGACATTAATGTTTGAAATATTTTTCCTTTCAGAAACCCTTTCCAAGTCACTGTGAACTATCCAAAGAAGTTCCAAATGAGGTTCCAGATGACAAATGAAAAGTTACAGCTAAACATGTAGGCGTATGAAACTCCATTCGAGGATATTTGTCATGATCAGGTATTTTATATACAGTAAACTAAAGAAATACTGAATAATAATAGTAAAAAGTGCTATGCTCTTAACTTTTACACTAGACACGGAGGAAAATTATTAGGATCCTCCCCTAATCGTTCCCAGTCGTCCTTAAAATGTGTGATCCTGATGATGATGATGATGATTTTTCTGTTGGAACCTTCGGCAACCCTCTCGAGGTAAATGAGCTTGTCTGAATGCCTTTTTGAATTGAAAACAATTTGTGATCTTCTTAAAAAAGAAATAAATTATTTGAAATATATTTTTCTTATCAGTATCCCTTTCGAAGTCAGTGTCAATCCTAAAATTTCTGAATGAGGTTCCACTATTCGACAAAACATGATGATGAGTTGGGAGGTTAATCATGTAGGTGAATTAGACTTTATTCAAGGTCATTTATCATGATCAGGTAGGTTTACACAAAGTATATTATTAAAATACTTACTAATAATGGTTAAAAGTAATGCGATGGTATCCACTTAACTTTTAAATTAGACGCGGAGGAAAACAACCACTGGGAACCTCGTTGGCGTTTGGTAGGTGATGACGCTTTTTCGTTTGGAACATACTGTCAACACTCCAGGGCAAAAATGGAATGAATCTAACGAATAATGGCATCTGTCCTTTTTAGGTACACTATTTACGAAGATAAGCAATCAAATGGGGTTTACTTTTAGTGAAATTTTTATATTTTATTTTTTATTAGTCATGAAGACCATTAACTTCCTAATCAATTCACTGGGGACCACCTATTTAAGAAACAGGATTATGATGATGAGGATGGAAACAAGGAAGGAATAATTCAAAGCAAAATAAATTGTGAGTGATTTTCCTACATTTTCAATCTGGTTTAAATTATAAAAACTATTCGTACTCTTAAAATGTAGAGCTTTGGCTATAGCCGAATTGACTTAAATGAATTCAATTACTTGCTCTGTTTCTAGCTTTTTATCAGTAAAGCTTGAGGGTATAGAATGTGTTTGATGGTGTGTATGAATTTGAATGGACGTGACGTAGTTTAGTTTAGGATGACAATGCTCAAAAATCTGAATTAATTTTTTATACATTTCAATTGCAATTTATTTATTTCAAAATGATTGTCATAATATTGAGATAGTTTAAGCCCATTCTTACACATTTAGATCACACCTATTGATTAAGTGATTAATACTATTATGGAGTTAATGTCAACCGTGTCTCTCCTGCTTATATTTTTGTCTCTCTAGTACTGACTTTTCATCTAGCCTTTAAAAAAATTAAAAAATACACCTATTAATCATCAAGAATAAATCCAGGGTTACAATTTGTGAAAAAATTCATACCTTGCAAACTGCTTCACAAAGTTTGGTAAAAATCGCAGGAAGCGCCCTTTAATATCTGTGGGGGGTTTTTCACTGCAATAGGGCTTCTCATCGCCCTCCCCATAGTAGAGTTTTGTAACAATAGAATGGCAGAAATCGATATTTACACTACCTGTGGTTAAACCTATTACGTTTGGTTGTTGAATATATATATTTATTTATGATAATAAATGATTTTTCTTTTTCTTCAGAGGACCCTGTAATTCTCTGTGGACAATCAAACCTATTTCCAGATAAGATTTTGGACAAGAGAACGACGCAGGGATCTAGTTGGAGATACAAAAGCAATGTAACATTTCACGATCGGAGGTAGGACTTTTAATATAAAAAATGAAACACTGCATCATGAATGCATTGATAGAAATTCAATAATTATACCTTTTGCAATTTATGCTCGAAGGAAAATAGAACACAGCAGCTTTTTAGTCACCCATCACAGCTTCAAGGTTTCTGTACAACCTGACATTAGTATTCTTCTTCATAAGTATTGAAATGCTAAACAGTTTAGCTAATACTTTGGTGGTAGAATAAGAGGATATATCAAGAGCATTTTATATGAATTATGCTGTAAATGCGAGAAAAGGAAAGATTTCAGGGTCTTATATGCGAAATTATTATTTTTAAATTGTTGATGACAAAGATTCTAATTAGGATGGAGTTGTTTAACTGTATTGGTGAAGATGAGAATAAAAAGCCTTATAGTAAGACAAGTAAAAAATAGGCAGTCAATGCTCTTAATATTTTTTTAGGAATGATTTGATGTCCATCGTTATTTACTGCAATACTTATAATATTTAAAGTAGTTCAAAGTATGAATACAATTAGAAATAGTTAAAGTTGTTTTTATTTAACCAATTCAGAATACCACATATTTATTCAACAAGACAAACTAAAATAAAACTATTTTCAGCCCTTATTATGTTTCAGAACGGACGGCTGCTCATTTCGTGTGGAACTCGTGAGCTACGAGAATGAATCAAAGTTCAGGATTCTGTCCAATCTACAAATGGCAAAAATACTGTGTATAATGTTGCTACATTGTGCAACTTATACCCTGAATAAAATCTCATGTTTATGAAATTTAAAATACAGATAATTATCGTTTGTGTGGAATAAATTATTTGGAAATTCAGCAGCCAACTCAAAAACGTCAGAATAACCGAGTACCAACAAAACCGACCATTTTCTTAGCATGCCTCGGCCTTTCCCATGTCAACCACTAATGGAACTTGACTCTACCTCCTACACCACCCGTAATAATTGTCGTCTTTCTCCGTCTTTTTCATATAAATCTCATCAAAATCTGTCTCCGGGTACCCCAATTCGAAAATGCGTTCATATGTTTGAGATACACCGGTAACCTGAAATAGTAGAAGCGAGCATCCACCGCAACCGGTGTTGAGTACCATCTACAATTACACTGTGGGGAATGGTTCAAATTTTTAGGGTTGTAATTTGATACTATGAGACGCTTGAGAAGCGATCAGGTGAGAAATCGTGAAATTCGTTGGTGGAACGGGTGAAAACATAGTAGTAGCCACCATTAAACGTTTCACACAGAGAAAAAGGGAGTGGGGATTCCGAGGAGGTGTGAGGTTCCATTGGGATGCTAAAAGGGAGGTAATCTGACGCGAAACGGAGTTGGGTTCAGCTGGAGTGGTTAGTTTTGAGGTAAAAACTGGGGCATATTGAGAAGTATGCCAGGAACAGCTTTCGGCGTAACTACTGAATTATAATGGTAGCAATTGATTGCTATAATGATCGCGATCACATTTCGGTAAAGGAGATTGGCTTGCTGCTCATGGTTTTCTGCAGTTGAAACCGTACCACCTACACACCACGGAAACGGGAGCCCAATACATCCCACTTTCCGAAGGAGCTTGGTGCTGTGTCAGTTGGAAGTTTGGTGGGGGTGGTGCAGGATTTTTAGATGGAGGTTACGGTTGAGACCATAAGAGATGATTGCACGGAAAGTGCAAATTCCCTCCTGGAGATAAAAAAAGCAGCAATATTCAGAGGAGAATATGGAGCGGAGAGAGGTGGTGTGGAGATTGGTGGACTTACGGAAACTAGAGCAGCAGAACGAGCACAACTTCTTGACACTACTCACACGATTTGTGAAGACACCGGGAGGATTATTGTCGCGGTTTACACGGCTACAACCCCCGTTGACGAAATGGTGTGAGTAGAAGAAGACAGAGGTTATGTCTAGCCTCAAATCCATAATCTGAGAAGGTAGAACTGCAGCAGAAGTTCCAAAATTTAGGAACATGTAGGTGAAGTCAACCCTCACGAAATAACCTATACTTTCTCTACATCTGGAGGATGGTGTCTTTTTCTCAAACTGAGAAATTCGTTGAAATTTTGGGTAATGAGACAAGATAGTTGTTGAGAACAAAAAAAATGAAACGGAGCTATAGAATTGCGAAGGAGCACTGTATCAATTTTAAAGTAGTCCCGAATCTCTTCTGCAGATTATGTGTCCTCGTTTTGTGAAGCATTCAATTCGACACATATGACATTAAAATAATAAAGTTGTAAATTTTTGTGACGAAAAATATTTAAAGAGATAATTTTAAAGGTTATTTTCTTATTCAAAAGAAATATGTGCAAGAAATGAAATGTGGATTAGAAAATGCCTGACTGTATGCTTAGAAAAAGAAAGCCGTGTATCCAAATCCCTAGGTTAAAAATTGTCTCCCAACTGAATGCTTTTCTGGCAGCTTGTGCTCAAAAAAAATGGAAACGATTTCCTACATTTTTCCCATAAAATTAGCAGCTTCCGCAATTCAGCTTTGATGAGGAGCTGAAGAAATGTCCCGCTGCCCACGTTTCCAGTGTTTTTTTGATAGACAGATGTTAAAAAAACACCCTGTTAGTCTGCTTTTGTATCCTAATTCAGCAATATCCCGTGCTTTTGTCCCGACATTTCTGTAAAAAGTGTGTTTCCCCTTGTGACATATGGTTTTAAAGATTATAACTTTATTTTTGCATGAAACAGTGGATTTCCAATTTTGTAGCAGACGAGAGAGATGTTCCTAAGTCTGTAATACTACAAAACCGCGTTTGCAAAGTGCAATAGTGGGAGTTATTAGTAGGTCATAAAAATGCCTCAATATTAGAAAAGTTCCCCATTGACCTTCTTTTTGTAAGTCTTTGAAAAAGTGATCCTAACATCATGTAAGTTTTTGGAAAACTGGAAAAATGGTAAGAAAAAAGTTTGTAAAAGAATAATTGAAGGGGTTGATGAATTTCTGAATATAAAGTCATTCCCCACCGTTAAAAATACCGCCTTGTTTTTAACGGTAGACTATTCCTTATTTTACGGTGTGGTTTTCAAAGTCCCCCTTTTCTAAGACGTGGGTACATTTTAAATCAAATATTTTTAGCTTAATTCCCAGTAGCAGAGTAAAGGTTTGATAAATGGTTGAAATGCAACCAGAGAGCTGAAGTGGTCGTTAAATTGTTATTTGAAATGTTAAACTAAACATCGTGTGCAGTAAGAGTAACACTGCATTCGATATACGTATCAACAAATTTTCCCTACCTAGTAGAGTGAGCAAACAAGTGGTTTTGAAGTTGAGCAGAGGAGAAAAATCATGAATGAAAAACTATGATAAAGATGTATAATGTGGCCTCTAGTAAGCAAGTATTTCAACGTCCTGTAACTTTTCTTAAGAGTTTTCATTGTCATCGTTAAAAATCGATTTCATTCTTGTCTAACAGTAAATAAATACACGATTGCTTCCAATTAATGGAAGATCTTAACGCATGTCCGGAATTGAGTTGATATTGCATTTCATTTTTTCTCTCTGTTTGAAATATATGTTTTTTAAATTGAATTTTTATCAAAGTCAAGTGGGAGATTTGAGTTCATTAATCAAAATTGGAACAATAAAGTGATTGAACAAAGGAAGTCATATTTTCTTTTGAAGAAACAGCCACTAATTCTAAATGAGTGTTTTGTAATTTATAAAGTATTAATAAATAGTGGAAAGACCTCCAGTTGTCATCATTTATTTAAGATGTGAAAACGAAGTTTTGAAATGACGCCCAGCCTCAAATTGCGATTACATTTAATGTTGCCTTATCAGACTAATTGCAACTTTCCCCAAATATAATTCAGAGTTCCAGTCTTGGAGGAAATACGACCTCTCCGAAAGGGCTAACTACAGGCTCAATCAACTCAGCATCCCAGAATTTTTTGATGTTAAAAATAAAGAGTAAGTAAAGTGCGCAGCGGCGAAAATTTAATGCAGAAGGGAACTGTGGTCATAGGTGTATTTAATTTTCCTAGTTTTTCTTTCCACGATAATATCCTAAAAAAAAATACCAAAGTATCCATGCCTTTATATAAGTGTATAGCCCGATTTTGGACCAGACCAAATTGGGGACCCGCGACACGTAAGCTTATTTTCTTTCACAAGGTACCTAAAACCACCAATGTACAATGAAGGTGGAGTTGAGTTTGGGTACTGCCTTTGCCCTTGAGCTGCCTGTTGCATCCACTCAATGTTCCACGATCCAGAAAATAAAATCCAAAACAAGAAGGCCCGGGCTGCGTGCCACTTTTCCTGAAAAGCCCATAAAATGTAAAATGCAAAGTACACAAAAATCGTTGCGGAAAACAAGTCGTAAGCAGAACGAAACAAAACAAGAATCAGTCCGCTGCCTCTCTTATTTTTTCAAGTGACGGCACATATACAATTTTCACGTAGTACACCAGTTTTTCCTTCAATTATAGGAAAACACTATCTGATAGAAAATAACCAATACATACTCCAATAAATTGCTTAGCCGTAAAGACTATTAATGTAAGTTCACGATTTCAATGAAATTCGTGGTGAGTACGAATTTATCCCACTGGCTCTTTTAAAAAATTTTTCCTTTGATGGTTGTTATTTTTGGGATTGGTTAAATAACCACGAAATCATTTTGAGGAATTACTTAATAAATTGATTATTTAACATAATTTACTTTAATTATCAGTTTTTGGCTATATTTTTTAGTTGTGATTAATTTAAAACAAAGTTTTGGTGACTTGGGGGCATCTTGTATCCGGGGTACCCCGTCAACCAATAAAATCCACAACTAAGGAACAAAAATCCTTCAAGCAACCATGGAAGTGCGGGTAATGACATCAATTTACACTCTAGCTTAAAGGTGATGATTGCGAATTTCACCCAGCTTTATTGCCGATAGAACCCTAAGTCAAGAGTGGGATGCTTAACGCCTTGCGTGTACGATAGGAACAAGTACTAATGCCTAACATGTTTCTCTGACTACCAGGTGAAAAAATTTTGAATCAATCTAAAACTGTGTTTTACAGGCACTTCACTTTTTTTTTATCCGCATCATGTGGTATTTACGCCTCTCTCAATATAATTACATACTATAGCCTCGGACCCCTCTCAACCTACATGACTTTAGTGAAGAAAACATAAATCTGCATAAAAACTGAGGTTTTGTTACTTTGATGTTCTGCGGCTCGATGCCAAAACACATGAAAAAATAAATTTTAGCCTATAATTATTTTATATGGTTATTTTATGTTATCTTAAAATCAGTTTTACACTGCTTCCGTATCGCAGGAACCGTACAAAGTTGGAAGATGTGGGCCAGTATAACTCCTTGATACAGACGACTATATATTTTTTATGGATAAAGCCACAAGTAGAGCTTAGGGAACTCAATGTCGGGAACTTCTATCTACGAAGACGAAAAGGACGAGATAGGGCACATATCGAGCTGGGCCTGCTGAAAGCATCAACAGAAAGTGACCTCAAGAAGCTCCTTTCCAAACTCTTCTATTTTACGCAGGTAGGAAGATCAAGGGCTAAGTTATTTATACTGATACTTCTCAACAATATAACTGTTGGTGGCAATTAAGAGAAGAGGTTGACGGCAGGAGTGACGACAAAGGTTATAAGAAACAGTTCTACAACACTTGATTTGTCAAGTTGGGGATAGACCTTCTTAAGTCCTTGTCTCTATGTCAATGATGGAATTCAAATTCGAGGCCATCAGCAGCCCATCAATTTCCTTCTTCACGCCGTCTTTTTCCTCTGTGAGCCCGAGCTGCTTTTACCCTCGCCGAAGCGAAGAGAGTATGGTGTTTTAAATTCCACATAGAAACATAAAAAATTGGACACACATAATGGCTATATTTCTACGGGCGGAGGTATTTTCCAACTCTTGGAACTTATATAATTTACTGGTGAGAGAGTGAGGTTTCACTTATTTGTTGGAGTATGGTTTCTACGGAATGTCAGTGACGACGGTGTGGATATTGCGGGTGAATGAATACAAGAATAGTAAATATCTTGACACCGATCCCCGGAATCAATCCATGGGTTTTTTTTTTCTGAGAGGATGAGAGGTTGAAGAAATAGTATGAGGGGGCGTATGTCCACGAAGGAACTTAGCTCCACTCTCACTCTTCGCACCTCCTCCTCCGAGCCAACTGGTAGGCAGCGTGTTCACTAGCGGTTCCATTCAGATCTTCATAGAGGATGTCTGAGTGACGTCTGTCGCCCGTCAGTAGCTTTGGTACAGACGGCTAAAGAGGCCATATAACTAGTTTTTCCTTCGTGGCAGAAGCGAATCACAAAATGCGCGAAGGCGACGAAGGACTAGGAGGAGATCACGGACTCATTCATGTTCCTCCAGTAAACGTCAACTCCGAACCTACTCACTTCTTCATCTGAAAGCTTAGAAACGAGGGGCAATGTTCACAAGAGGTTCGGACGGTGCTCTCTTCTGTGTAATTACACTACGGTTGTTTGATGTCACGAGTATATTTTTATCAAAAATTCTGCGTACCTCGAGCTGGTGAGAAATATGAGTCGGAAAGCCCGGTTTGGAGTAGTGCGCGGGAGCTTGGCACATCAGACACTCAAGATTGAGCTGGAATGTATTTGGGACACTCTATTACTGACAATTTACAATGCCGAGATAACATGAGAGGAAACGGCACTTGAGGTGCGAGTTACGATGACGTGAGAGCTCTTCCGATGACAATAATATGGAGGGCACATAATAGTGTTCCTGAAGGGTATCGCGGACGGCTCGGGCATGGAGTAGCATTGCGCTGGTTATGCTGTACGTAGTAAGAGAAAGCACCACACGTGTTTGGGAGGAGTTGCCCGCTTGGAGGACGCACACAGTGCCGAGTCTACACAAACGAAAAGTGTTTGGGCGTTGGACAATAAGTGCGTCTGTCGATATATGTCCAAGATCCGCACGGACACCGAGGTTCTAAATCTAAACTAGAGGGGGAACACCTGGGTACACAAACTGGCATTTGAGAGCTTCTCCCTGTTTGAACCCCCCCCAAGGATCAGTGTCCTAATATGTTCAGAAACGAAATTAGGTTCAGTCCAGTCTTTATCCTCCTCATCAGTTTCCGTCTCGTCGGAATCTCTCACTTTCTTATTCTTTTTTATCGGATTTTTGGGTGGTATCACGGCTGCCACCTGAGGTGGTGGTGGAGGTACAGATGTTGATGATGATGTTTGAGGTAAAATTCGGGGGAGAATGAGTCTAGGTTTCTTGATTCCATTTGGGATGGAGGATGTTGATGCTACGGGAGATTTTGCAACGTTGCAGGTTCGTGGTGGGTTTGATAAGCGACGCTTTTCCCCTTCTTGGACAGTCACCACCTCAATTTCTTCCCTGAAGCTCTCCTCTGCCCCCTCCATCTTCATAGAATCAGGAATCCGACTGAATCGGTTGACGTAGAGATTCCCATCAATTTCAATGTTGGAGGAGGGCCGGCTCCTTTTTCTGGACGGATTTGAAGTCGACACCAGTAACTCCGAAGAATTTTAAGGTGTTTTTGAGCAGAGTTATCTCCTCGTCGCTGGAGAGGTTGACGGTGCCTTTGTAAATGAGGCTGAGCATTGCCTCCATCTCATGAACGGTGAAATCTGGGAGCATCACCTCTCGAACGTGAGGATATTGTGTGCCCTGACGTAAAAATACATTTATTTAAGTAATTTTCAGTTAAAAACGGATTGATTAGTTCATTTTAGTCTTGGAATAACTACCTGGGAGGTAAAAGCAGCTCGGAAGAAAGGGGGGCTGCCTGGAGGATAAAAGCGTGAACTTTAATGGTTCCTCCTTGACACATTAGTGAAGTATCAGCTAAATAGCCGCTGGTGTCACTCCGCTGACTTTCCAGGATGTCCTGGTGAAGTCCAGTCTGGAGCTCTGGAGTCCTCTCCAACTTGTACGGTCCTGAAGAGCTAAATTGATTTAAAAACTAAATTAATGATTCATTTTCACACAAAAATCAAACCACTTTTCAGATTTTCATTGAATAATGAAGGTTATCAACGAATTTTAAACATTATGATTCATTCAAGGAGCGAATTAACTTACTTTTCGACAAGGGCGGCATCGCAAAGCGGTGAGGTAGTCAGGTCACTTGTAAATTAACTAAAAACTGATGATGATCATCATCAAAGTTGGTAAAAAATCACAAAATATTTTTGACTGGAAGATCACAGTCATGAGCAACTAGAAAGCTAGCAAGTTATTTGAGTTGAGGTTATTTTTCAGTAGTTTAAACTGGAACGGAAATTTTTGTCACTGAAAATAAGAAGAGCAGCGACTGATCTTGTTTTGGTTTCGTCTGTTCGACTTGTTTTCCTGCAACGCTTTTTGTGTACTTTGCATTACATTTATGGGCTTTCAGGAAAAGTGCACGCAGCCCGCCTCTGTTTTTGGATTTTCTGGATCGTGAACATTGAGTGATGCACAGCAGCTCAAGGCAAGCAGATACCCAACTCAACTCACCTTCATGTACTTGGGTGGTTTTAGGTACTTGTGAAGAATAATGCTACGTCCGTCCCATTGGTCTGTCCATCGGCTATACACTATATAAAGGCATGGATACTTTGGTTATTTTTAGGATATTATCGTGAAGAACTAGAAATTAAATACACCTATGACACAGTCCTTCTGATAATTTCCCGCTGCATTTACTTACTCTTTATTTTTAACATCCAAAAATTCTGGGATGTGGTTGATGAGCCTGTAGTTAGCCCTTTCGGAGGGTCGTATTTCTCAAGCTGAACTCTGAATTTATATTTGGGGAAGTTGCAATTGTCTGATAAGCAACATTAAATGTAATCGCAATTGTGAGGTGGGTCATTTTCAACTTCGTTTCACATCTTAATTGATGACACTGAGTCTTTCACTATTATATACTTTATAAATTACAACTACTCATTTAGAATTAGGTGGCTGTTTCTTCAAAGAAAATATGACTTCCTTTTTCAATCACTTTATGTTCAATTTTGATTAATGAATCAATCTCCACTGACTTTGATAAAAATCCAATTTAAAAACATATTCAACAGAGAAAATGAATGCAATATCAACTCAATTCCGACAATGCGTTAAGTCTCCATAATGGAGCATCGTGTATATTATATGTAGACAAGAATGAAATCGATTTAACGATGACAATGAAAATCTTAAGAAGTTACAGACGTTGAAATATTGCTTACTAGAGCCACATAATTACATCTTTATCATAGTTTTCATTCATGATTTTTCTCCTCTGCTCAACTCAACCACTTGTTTGCTCACTCTACTAGGTAGGAAATTTGTTATACTATATCGAATGCAGTGTTACTTCTACTGCACACGATGTTTGTTTACATTCAATAACATTTACGACCACTCAAGTCTCTGGTTGCATTCACCATTTATCAACCTTTACTCTGCTACTGAATAAGCTAAAATATTTGAGTTAAAATGTACCACGTCTGAAAGGCGGACTTTGAAACCACACCGTAAATAAGAATAGTCTACCGTTAAACAGCGGCTATTTTCTAACGGTGGGGAATGACTTTATTTCAGAAAATCATCACCCCTTCAATTATTCTTTTACAAACTTTTTTACCAAGTTTCCAAACTTACATGATGTTTGGTCACTTTTCAGACTTACAAAAGAGGTCATGACTTTTCTAATATGAGCATTTTTATGACCTACAATACTCACTATGCACTTTGAACGGTTTGTAGTATACAGACTAGGAACATTTCTCTTCGTCTGCTACAAATTGAATCACTGTTTATGAAAATAAGTATAATTTTAACATATGTCACAAGGGAAACACACTTTTACAGAAATGTCGACAAGCACGGATATTGCGAATTAGGATAAAAGCAGACAACAGGGTTTTTTACATCTGCATCAAACACTGAACGGTGGGCAGCGACATTCTTCAGCATCCTCATCAAGCTGAATGCGGAAGCTGCTATTTATGGAAAATGTAGAATCGTTTCCATTTTTTGAGCACAAGCTGCAGAAGCATTTTCAGTTGGGAGACAATTTTTACAGGATTTGTACAGCTTTCTTTTTAGATACAGTCATGCATTCTATCCACATTCATTTCTTGCACATATCTTGAATAAGAAATAACTTAAAATTATCTCTTAAATATTTCGTCAAAATTACAATTATTATTTACATGTCATATGTCATCATCAACGGCATGACAAGCAAGTTCAGCAATTCATTCCAAGCAGCAGTGTTTACACCGAGAATAATATACAACTATGCAAACCGTATCTTATGTTTGAAATATTTCACTAGCCTGGTGAAAGTTGTCCACATTGCAAAGAAACAGAAAAAGGAAAGAGGCTGCAGCTTAATAAACCGAATATTAACACCATGACTTGGCATTAAAGCTGCTTTTGATGAGCGAAAGAACGAACGCCAGAATCGGAGTTCCTCGGTAGATCGAGATGAATCGAGACGAATGAAACTAGGACCACGTACACAACACAGACAGACATTCAGTTCCAATACTGACGTTGAAAGATGTGCATTTCTTCAGGAAAGCTTGCTTTATCAACTTTTTAAAAACCTGCCAGTGGACTAAATTTTCATTTTCTAGTTTTATTATCAACATTTTATAATGGCTCGATACAGGGGAACACTGTGTATCTTCTGTTATAATGCAGCATCCTCCAAAAGTACGTTTAATAGAAACAAATTACCAAAATTCATAGATTTTCTCACTCGTTACTTGAGCATTCAATCAAATTCTTTTGACAATCTTGCTGGTGAAGAGTTGTTGAGTTGTGACAATTGTTTTAAAGTGGTAGACAAATTCTGTGACTTGTTTATTCAGTGGGATAAATTACGACTCCAAATGGAATGGAAGGTGAGTGAGCTGTTGGAAATAATGAGAGCATCAGCGACCGCTTCGGTTCGTGTGAATGACTTTAAAACCCAGTTTAAAAACGGAAGTGAATCTTTTGTGTATCAATTATTCAACTGTTGAGAGCCGATCTTTCAAAGGCATGCACAAAAAAGCTAAGTTCCTCACTGCCAAAAGTTCTATTGGAAGCATTTATATAAAAAACTGAAGAAGAAAATGAGTCCGACTCTGAAATTACGAAGATTATTGGGTGTTGCATAAGGGAGTTCAAACAGATTTTGATGATGATGATGATGATGAGCTGACAGATGGGGAATGCTTGAATATTGTTCCGGGTGCCAGGCTAATGAGCAGCTCAATCGAAGTAATTGATATTACAGAGGAATGCAGTGATGATGAAGTTATTTTGGAACGTGTTATTGAAAGGAAAAGCATTCTTTAAACGAAGAGCTACAGGTAGATCCGATGACATCGAAATAAGCGAGGAAAACCTCCAGTTTTTTTCTAGAGCAAATTCCCCAAGTGGGTGGAAATCGATGCTCCATGCGTTAGCCAAACCAATGTGAGCTTGGTAACCCTCAACAACACTAATTCAAAGTATTGTTCAGGCACTTCTCAAAAGCAAAAGAAGAAGTACAAATGCGAGTTTGAGGGATGCACAAAAAGTTTGTGCAAAAAGTATCGTTGGAAACTCACCGGAGAAAGCATGGGATTTTTGGGTGCTCGTGTCTAAACTGTGACTGTGTGTTTGGAACCTTGCTGACTTAAGGTCTCATTTCAAGACGCACGAACCCACAAAACCAAAGCCAGCATCATCTTATCAATGTGAAGTATGTTAAAACATTTCCCTTCCTCCGTCTTGCTAAAATTGCATTGGAATGGTCATGATGCTGATAGCCGGAAAACACTCAAAGTAAATAGAAGCCAGTCACTTAAAAAATATCCAGGTATTCGGAAAGCAAGCCTTGGCTCAATTGTAAATGTGGGACAACCTCAGGTTTCCTCTGCCCTCTCCGTAGATGCTGCAATCGCTCACTCCATTCAACCAGATGAGAATTTAAAGCTGAGCAGTAAGTACAATTTAATTTTTTTTAAGTTTAAATTGATTTTTAGCCTGTTTTCGTTTCTCTTTATTTATGTTTGTTTTTTGTGTCGCAGATGATCCAAACCACCAGGAATGTTAACTATGAAAACTGGCAAACTGGAAGAAAAAGCCTACCCGAATTGCCCATGACCATCACCGGCAAATGCATTCGCCGATTATTATTATCAAAAAGGGCTGTTATGAGCTTCTAAATAGATAAGAATATTGTAAAATAAATTATACAATGTCCAACTCATTTTTATGTAACCGTTTTAAAATAATGCAATCATTCTTTGTTAAATGTATATAAAAATTAAAAGTGTCACATCTAAATCCTATTGACATTTTTTTGTCAACAAAAATCATTTCGTTGTCATTCTTTTTACAACTTCCACAAGCAACGCAAGGTGGAGGCTTGCACACGTAAATGCTAAGTCAAAAAGGATCGAAACGAAAAACAGTTCTTCTAATCAGCATCCGTTGTTTGAGAGATATAGAGAGTGAAAGCAAGCACCCCTACTTAGTATTCTGTTATCAAACTTCTCTCCAATTGCATGCTAAACGATGCAACATTTATGTTACTTAATTCCTGACTTTAAGCGACTTTACAGCCAACGGCAGTGTAAATAAGCTATCTGAAACTGGGTTTTAGTAAATAAATTAGTGCAAAATTAAGTGCTATAAAGCTATGAAAAATACCAGCAGAAAACCGCCTGACTAAATTAACACAATGATGATGATCAGAGCATACGTATATGTAGCAAGCTATCCGGAGAAAGGGCTCGGTCAAAATCTTCCTGTTTGCATAAGCCTTGGTTTGAGAGAGAGAAAGCAGGGCATCGACAAATTGTAGTCTATGAAGCCTAGATTTTCCCTTTCGATATCGAGTTTACAAATGTACCCTAAATGTCTTACGTTAGCCACATGTCAAAGTGGTACAATTTATGAATAAGCAAACATGCAGAATTTATTTGAATTGAAATGAGTTCTTTTACAATATCTCCAGCAAAAATGTAGTTATCTCTGATTCTTCACGGAGTGGTCGGAAAAAATGTCTATCAATAACAAAACGACTTCATGAACATGAACTGATCCGGAAATTCTCTTTATCTAAACTGTGAAGCGTTGTTCAGTTATAAAGACTCTGTCAAGTAAGTATTCGACTTTTGTGACCTTTTTGGGACAATATAATATTAAATTTTGAATGGAAGGTAAGCGAGCTGCGAGTTTGAAATATTGAGTGCTGCAGCAAGTGTGTCTTGTAGCGTCAAAGAATTAGAAAATGAGGACCAAAATAACGAATATAGCATCTCCAAAAAGTTGAGAAATGAACTTTTGAGGGGCTCTCAGAAAAAGGAGACCTTCAATGCCATTGGTTCTATGAAAGAAAGTGGATGAAGAGAGGGGCGGTGAACCTGGAGATTGCTGTTTTTATTTAGGAGTGATTGAGCCAATTCAAAAATAACCATAATCATGTAGACGTAATTGAGCTGAAAGGTAAAGAATGCTGGGGACGCTACAGCATGTACTTAAGTGCATAACATGTTGCAAACTAACGCAATTCAAAACGAAACGGATGGAGGTATTGCTCAGGCTAACGTGAAACCTGAGAGAATAGAAACGTGTAGTGAAGGTGCTCCTCAAAATAGTGAACTATAGTAGAACCCGAGCCAATTGGGTTGAGCTGATATCAGTTTTTTAATCTTAAGTTACACAATAAATAGATTTGTGACATTCCCCTATCCAGTATTTATTGAGTAAATGGACAATGACTGACATATACAGCTATAAAAGGTATTAATGAATTGATAATTTTTTTAAAGGTGCAGATTTCTTGAAAAGTTTTGCTTTCAGTGCTAAAGTCTGGTCTGCATATTGGAGTGTAACGTATTCAATGTAATGATAGAACGTTGCAGTCTCATTGAACTTTGGTGAAAGGTATGGAGAAAGCGAGAGCTCTACACACTAGCTATGCAGATGCAGAGCAACCAACGAGCATAATCTATATTCTTATGAAGTACGAACTGTGCTCTCGGACATAACACGTCATAAGTTTTTCTGTTTCAACTGATTAGCAATCTGATAAAGATTAGACACGCCGTCATTATACTCTGACTTCAAATGCATTAAATTGTGGCTATGTGTGGACAATATGCGCAAAATAACTTTTTTAAACTTACAATTATAATTCAAAGCTCGTTGTTTATTTGAAAGGGGGTTCAGGATACATTTTAGAAGAAAAAACGGGAAGCCAGTTGACTGGTATAAATTCGAACACAAGCATTTGAGCACAGATAGAAGCTTCTCGTGAGCATCCACATTGAATAAAAGCTATTGATGAACTAATACAGGGACAGATTCCTTCTGTTAAATTCTATTCGCTCTCGAGAAAAGCACAAACATTTATCTTGAGAGGAAATTCTCATTTTATAAACTATCATTGGGAATTAAATTAGAAGCGTGATTTCTATCAATGGTGCTGCAAAAGACGATTTGGATTGAGTCGGAAAGTACGACAGATTGGTGAGAAAATCATGTGCAGCTTGTACCTTTATTAATTTCTTGTCGCCCTTGAATTGCTACAAGAAAACCTAAAAGCAAACGTTGGCTTAACGCACACGATTTCCAACAACAGATTACTTTCAAGTTTAACACAAATTTATCGACTTTATAAAGCTGTCAAATTGATGATATAGAGTGTGTGTATTATGTATAGTAAGTATATGTGTCTGAGACATTTTGGTGTGTTTGTTGTGATGTTCGTAATATTTGTACGAAGAATAGTGTAAATAATATACAATGTTCCAAGGTATTAGTTATACGCACGCATGCATCCACCATCGTCTATTAACAAGGCTATTTTTCAACACGATTCGGGTACATTAAAGCGAGGAAAGTTGTTGGCATTCCATGTAAATATCTAGAAAAATGGTCTCTTTTTTGGATGTACCTAAAACTGATATTCTCTTATACAACGTTCAATGTCACAGAAAGATCAGAAGCTTTTTTAGCAGATATTCATGAAACATGTAGAAGGAAGTACTACACAACAAGTATTCATTATAACTGAGACTTTTTGTATGCAAGAGATTGTTATATTGCTCAACGTCAGTGAAGTACTTCATTAACAACTCACTTGCGCTTGTTCAGTTTTTCAGAATTTTTTTTAGTAAGCATTTTCCTCCTTTGAAGTAAGAACCATGTCACTGTCAAAACCCCTGCAGTTGGCAATCGTCCAAAATCCAAATTCGCCAATGGTTATGCCATTTCCAAAAACGCCTACTGATGGACGAGTCGGCAAAGTTTTATTTGGAAGCCAAACAGCTTCAATACGTTTGTAAACGCGGGTCGGTTGAGGACCCTGAATGTCTCAATTATTGCAAACAACTGAATGACATCCTTGGAAAAGACGAGTCTGGCAAAGAAAAGATGTGGCAGGTGTGTGCTAATTTCGAGTGGGAACCCAACAGAAGCTTACGTATGAAAATAAGACTTCATGGCGGTTGTTACAGGAACTTTGGGAATTATGCGGAGAATTCATCCGATTTACTTTAGAATACATTTTAAGAAGACCAAATGATTGCAGCGTACGGTTCACTGCAAGATCGATGAGGGTCATAACTAACACCTCAGAGGTTGAGAGATATAAGAAGAAGGAATTTTGCATTGAATTTAATCCCATCGTCGAAGCCTACTGTGAAACTAGTAGCTGTCCATTCAAACGCTTTGAGAGCATAGAACAATTGGAAGTGACAATCAAAGCCCTGCGATTTGAGGTGAACGATGCTTATATCAACTACCCAATTGGAGAAGGAGGTTCTGTTGTGGAATGGAGAGCTCAACGCGATGTTCTCAAATCAATTATGGCTCACGTGGCATCTTCTGACATTTTCATTTGGATTCAAGATGTTGAAAACTTCCAAGTTGATGTCCACAAGTGCTTTCTTATTGGTAAGCCTTTGAATTGCGTTTTTATCTGATAATTTGTCACGAATGAGTACATAATAATAACATTGTCACACTTTTATTGTAACAGCTCACAGCCCTGTGTTGAAGAAAATGGTGGAGCAGTGCAGATTTGGTCGGCTGAAGTTGACAGATATTTCAAAAACATGTGTAATTGCCTTGGTGGAGTATATCTACACCTTTCAAATATCTCGTCCTGTCAAATCCTCAATGTTAGCTGTGGAACTGTTTGCAGCTGCCACCAAATACGAGATTTATCCACTCCAAGAAAAGCTGGGGAGAATGATGCTGGAGCGCATACCCAAGTGGTTCTTCGTAACCGCTCTAATAATGTTGTTTCTTTGCATTCGAAAACTTGGGCGTACAAACCTTATTGATGAGCTAATGAGGATGACAGTCCAGCTTTTAAAACGTTGTGAAAAGAAATTTATCATGAAATCAAGCGGCTACAAAATGCTAATGGCCGATGATGTGAATGCCGCTGCGGAGCTGTGCTCTGCCATGGCAAATGCAAACTGAATAGTGTGAACTTCCTTCACATTTTTACAGTAACATGTAAATGCCTATTATGCGCCATTATTTCAATTTAATCTTTGTCTACGTTACACAATATTTATGAATGCATCAGTTGCTCAATTACAGTATGAATTTATTCGATTAAGTAATTCAATTCAAGTAATTTTTAAGCCTTATCCTATCCTGTAATTTATTGGCATAATTTTTTAGTAATACCTTACAACAGTAACTGTTCTCATTGATATTATTTTGAAAGGTGATTTTGCTCACACGTTTAGAAAATTTCTTTATTTGATTATGGTTTCCCCAGATATACCATTTTTAAATAATTGCTCGTTATTGCTAATAAAAATGAATCACAATTTAGAACGGTGTAAGTAAAGACTACAAATTGATGAGGGTGCATGCAGTTTCAGTGGCATTCATCAACATCGTGTTTGCAGAGGTATTTTTTCTCTGTGTTCTTATCTACTCCTGCACGGGAGCGATAACCCTTAATCATAAATCACCAGTTTCAATTTAATTTATTACTTTAAATTATGTAGCTGCTCCAGTTATTGCAGTTTTTTTAATGTAAACGCTCACTTAAACGTTTAGTTTATGATTGAAATTATATCTTACGCTATAGTACGCTCGTGTAAATACCTTGAATGTTGGAATGCAGTGAGGAGAATCTGAAGAGCATTAAAACATGCCGTATATGATTTTGACACCAATGATGCACAATATAAATAGCATTCCAGTGAAAGTTGTTACTGACCAATCCGCTCATGCGTATTTCCAACGCATTTTTTTGTGCTTTTTCTGACAAGTTTTGTTGAGGGCAATGGGAGATTAGTTCATTGACAAAATGTTACGATAGTTATGAAGTATAGTAGTTTTTAATAACCGACTAGGGAATGAATATCAAAACGTTGCTCGT
This sequence comes from Orchesella cincta, assembly GCA_001718145.1. Taxonomy (NCBI): domain Eukaryota; kingdom Metazoa; phylum Arthropoda; class Collembola; order Entomobryomorpha; family Orchesellidae; genus Orchesella; species Orchesella cincta. Next base: position 33,230 of record LJIJ01001052.1, read on the forward strand.
AGTGGTTAACAACAACAACACGGCCTAGATCATATCTCATTTATTAGTTATTAATTTATTTATCCCTTTCGCTTAAAGAACACATGTCAGTGGTTGAATAACCGGGTTTTCGGCAGCATCACTGATGAGGAATGGGAGTGTCTGCTGCAAGAAATGAAACAACGTTCATCATTTTATCCAATCCAGAAATTGCATGGAAGAGGGATGCTAACCAAATATTTTGACTAACGTTGCTGCATTGTGCAACTTGTCCCCTGAACGAAACTCATGTTTGTGAAATTTGGAATATAGACAGTTCTCATTTGTGCAGTAGACAATGCAAAACCTTAGAATAACTGAGCACCAACAAAAACAGGCATTTTTTCAACGTGCCCCGGCTTTCTATGTCAACTCCAACGGGTTGCTGACTCATCCTCCCACACCGCTTCCAATAATTGTAATTGTCGTCATTCTCCGTCTTTTTATCAATCTAATAATACTCTGTCTCCTGGCACCCCAGTTCGAAAACATATTCATACGTTCGGTGAGGTGGGAAAAAGTGTGAGGTTCCGTTGGGGTTAGAAATAGGGGGATTCTAACGCGAAATGGCAGTCGGGTTTGGATGGCGGCCGACGTGAGGTGGGGTGAAGGCGTGCTGTGGTTAGTTTTGAGTGAACTGCAAACTGCACCTCCTGCGAGGCGAGTGGGTGAAAAATATCCACTTCTAGGTGAGATGGACCATAGCTTGAGGGGGGTAGCTGCTGAATCATCAGGACCACGAGGAGCACGGGGTCTTCTGTTCGAATTATAAGGAATGGGAACAGTGTTTATCCAACTTTCTGGAGGAGCTCTATGAAATCGGGTAGAAGTGTCTGCTATCGTGCTTGAGGTTGCGGTTGAAATTGGACAGGAAATGATGGGACTGGAGGTGCAGAAATCATCCAAACTTCCAACCATTTTCCACCGATAGCTCTTAGATGTGGTGGAACTACTCCTTATAATGATGATGGCTGGGAAATTGGAGCAATATTCGGAGCACAAAGCAGTCGAGTAAGTGGTGATCATATGATGGGTGGAGGTTGGGATACCAGCACAGGAACTGTGATTGCTTATGAACTTATGACAGAAGGAGGTAATCAGCTTAGCCAGTGCAAACACATACTTTACATTATCCACTTGCAGACCTCGGAAGTGTTTTAGTTAATAATTATTCTCATTTTGCCCCATCAAAAATGTTTGCTCAGTCACCTTGCTAATATTTTATGTGGTGTGTCATGTATCTCTTACTTTTGGGCCAGGGCGACAAAATACTTTATTCAAAACGTTGTAAATTTTACATGAAATATTGCTAAGGGTACATAACTACATCTCTAATTGAGGATTATTTTGTTATGTACGAGTGTGAATTTTTATAGTACGCGTTCATGCACATTTATTATCAACATTTCTTTGTTCGGTGAGGCTAACATGGAGGAAGCGAAGCATCAATCTTTAGAACAGAATTTTTTTTAAATGTTGGGTAAATTCCACATCGACGTTCAAATTGATGTAAAAAGTTTTGTTGCTTATCAATTTTTCCAAGGTATATGATGGAAAGGTGTTCATTATCACATAATTAGACATTTGTATATCAGTGAACCATTGAGTTTAAATAAATACTCACGTAATGCGTAATGAGAGTTGACAGGACTTTACAATTCACCCAAAATAAAATGATTTGAATAAAACGATGATAAAAAGGTGAATTGCATGACACACTCGTAAACATTTGAGTGATAGAGGAAGTCGTTATGTCTCAATGACTCATACCTAAGCTTTCTTATCTCAAAATTGAAACTAATAAAGATTTATTTGCGTAATGGAGTGTCACAAGAGAGACATTCAGAAATGGCTTTATTGAGCATTGAAGTAAAACATGCTCAAGCACTTGGTATTGATAATCTGATATCAAGCAGTGCGTGCTTTAGGTCAGGGTGAAAAATTAATAAATGCAAAATGATCGAGATTTCTTAACAAAAAGGCCCTGGATTTCAAACGAATTAAAATAACATTGTCATCCTTTGTTGCATCGGTTCCATTCAAACTAATTAAATGGTCTACTGGCCTAAGTTTCTGGAAGATTAACACAGATTCACACACATAATTCGAGACATTGGTGTGATTTGTGGCTGAGCCATCAAATTGTCACAATCTAATAATGTAATTCCCATCTGCACAGTAGTTGTGGCAAACCTTCACCTAAAAATCGAGTATATTGATTCCCAGACCCTTCCTCGTTTGTATTCTATGCAGTGCCGTCGCCACCGGGTGTACAGGGTGTACAATGTACACCCAAAAATTTGAATGTCCACCCGAAATATGAATGTCCTCCCAAAATTTGAATGTCCACCCAAAGTATGAATGTCCTCCCAAAATTTGCATGTCCTCCTAAAATTTAAATGTCCACCCAAAATTTGAATGTCCATGCAAACTTTGAATGCCACCCAAAATTTGAATGTCCATCAGAATTAAGAAGGTCCATCAAAATTTAAATGTCCATGCAAAATTTGAATGTCCGTCAAAATTTGAATGTCAACCCAAAACTTGAATGTCCACCTTGGAAAACATTCAAGAAACAAATAAAGTTTTTAAACATTTAACATAATACGCAAATTTATCGTTCCATACGGCAGAAATAAAAGAGTTACTCATACCCGAGCCGTTCGTATATGAGTAACTGTTAACGAAGTAATTTAAAGTCCGTCAATGAGCTATTTAAACATTTACTTATAATTCCATGTAGCTCCGCTGGAGCAGAACGAAGTTACTTAAAACTCCGAAGCAATCAAGACTCAACCATTGCGGCGTTATTAACGCATATGCTAACGAGAGTTTTGTCGACAAGCTAGACATAGATAAAAATGATTCAGAGTTTCATTGATGTTAGAGGCAGAGATTCTACGTTTGGAAAGTTCACCAAAACCAATTGAATACCAGTGAACCGTTCGTATCTGTAGCCTTTATTTTTAAAATTGGGTTTTGAAATCTTTTTTAATTAAACACAACAATATAAAATGACGGCTTGTACACCCACTCAAAAACCCGTGGCGACGCCTATGATTCTATGTGTCAGTGTGAGGAAAGAACAGACTATCCTTCCAACACCAGTTGCTCATGGAGGTTGCTTTTACAGTGTGAGATGTGGAGAAAGTGTAGGTTCTCCTGAGCTACCGACCATTTTATTTGGCTAGGTTACAATACTTTTAACCATGTCAGCACTTGTTTTATGTTTCAACAAAAAACATTCCAAATTTAACATAAACTTCGTCTACCAATCTTGTTGACATACTAAGGTTAAAATGTGCCACTTTCGAAACAGAATTTGGAACCACATCATAAATAAACAATGACAACTGTACAACAATGGCTATTTTCAACGGTAGGGAATGAATTTATTCAAAACATCATCCCCCTTCAATTATGCTTTTACAAACTTTTGGAACCTTTTTAAAACTTTACATTAGATACTACCAGATTTCCAAACTTAACACGACGTTTGGCCACTTTTCTGACTAATAAAACCGGATTCTCCAACCATAACCTGCTTCTAACTAGTGAACTAGTTGCACCCAACACAACAACGGGTTTTTACTTACAGAAAGTAGCGAAACGTTCCATTATAGCAATAACGTCTGGTAAAATACAGTTTTCTACCAATATTTCTCATTTCTTGACATTAACACAATAGATTTGACTCGTTGTAAAGTACAATTACAAAACAAATCTACTTATCTCTTATTTATCGGCGTAGCTAACAATACCACACAATTTTAGAACAAATTTCTGCTGTTTATAGCCTAGTTCGAGTTCTCGTACCAAATTAACCATATTACTTCTGTATAAGCAGCTACGTACATGTTTCAAAGTTCAAAAATACTCTAAAACACCTCGTGACTTGTTGCAAAAACTGAATTTACCTGTGACATAACCTTGGAACAATGCAAATCCTAAGTATTTAGAAACTACATATTTTACATATCTAATTATAGTACTTCTTGATTTGTCAAAAGCATTTGATCTGGTCGATCATAATGTTTTAATTACTTGTCTACAAAAATTGGATGTTTGTAATAATGATATTTCATGGGTCGCTGAGTTCCTAAAAAATAGAACCCAATGTACTAAGCATAATGAACTAATGTCTACATCAATATCAATTAACAACGGGACGCCTCAAGGTACGAAACTAGCAATTTTTATTTATTGTTATGATAGATGATTTGCTTAGTAGGTTTGATGAAAAACACAAAAATGATAATAATATTATGAATGCGTTCGTTGATGATATGTGCATAGCTGAAGCTGTAAGTATGATACTCCTCCAAACATTAACTCAATTGTAAATGATATATATGAACGCATGTCTCTAAATAAAATGTGCTTAAACCCAAAGAAAAGTAATGTCATAGTGGTCGATAACTCTATAGGTAAGAGGTTCTCCGATACCAAAATTGTAATAGATGGTACCGAAATACCTAAAACGAATGTATGTAAACTCTTAGGAGTTGTTATTAACCAAAAATGTCAATGGGAAGATCATGCTGATCTCATTTTCAAAAAATCTTCTAGAAAATTACACATTTTAAGAAAGCTAAAATATTTTGGCTTTAGAAGAAACCAACTAAAGATTATGTATATTTTACATGTCAGAAGTATACTTGAATATGCCAGTGTGATATGGTCTAGCAACCTGACCAAACAACAGATAAAAATACTTGTTAGTATTGGAAAAAAAAGCACTAGCAATTATCTTAGGGAAATATGTAAGTAGCTCCAACTATCCTGATGCTTGTGAAAAACTAGGAATCCCGATGCTTGTGACGAGGTGGGGCGAGTTACTTGAAAAATTTGGTAAGAAATTGCTAAAAAATGAAAAATATTCAATCTGGTTAAATAAACATTGTATCCTTCGTAAAAGTGCGAGTGGTAGGTATAACAAAAACCGTTATAATTTTAGACTTGTAGCTTGTAAATATGAGCGTTATCGCAGGTCAACTATCCCGACCCTTATTAGACTTTTACGTACTAACTGTTAGTAATATTTATAGTACTAATTAATACCTTTACACAGCGCCCTAACAGGCAGCGTGAACCTCTTCCTTTCCTTATGTTTTTCTTCGTTTGTTATATTTTACCTAAATTTTCTCTCTTACCTGTATCATTTTCAGTAACGTTAACGTGTGACGTTACTGCCTAAGATATTTGAATTGGCACAATAAATGATAATAATAATAATAATAATAAACTGAATTATCAAAAATATGTAGAATTATAAAATATTTGTATGTATAACTCTAAAATCAGGTATGAATAAAGTAATTATGTAAATATAGAATTTTCAAGTGGAAAAAGATGTGCACTCCTTTTCAACATTAACAAGCACCAAAATATCACTCCTGAAACATTTTCACTTTCCACAATGCAAAAATTAGCTAATTTTTCCGTTGAAAGTGGACACTCCAATAATTCACGATCGATTGTTTATGATCTGAGAGCCGGAACGGTGCATTACATGACTTTAACCAGATTATCGGTTCTCAAGCTTCCAATTGCAAGCCCTCTTAGTTGACGATGTGAGAGCCAAATACCTAGTTGGAGCGGAAACAACAGTAAAACTAAATTAGAACGGGGTCTGTAGTAAATAACCATTACATTTCGAGTTTAGCTCATCTGCACTATTTTATATTACAAAGAGATTAGCTAAATATATAAATCGTCAATTTTTGGTTTTCCCATCATCATCATTTAAGGTGAAATATCCTGTGCCTAAAACACAGTCCACCAAAAATACTGACATTTGAGTGATTTTTACAAGATGTTTAGTTACCGGAAAACGACAATTTAAATTATATTGGATGAGCGTCACACATTTTCTTTGAATTATCTCAAAACTCAGTTGAATGATATCACCACAAAGAAAGTCTACAAGTAGTTAGTTTATAACTTTCTTTAAAAATTTATGCGGTTGTGTCTGACGTGAAATAAAAATAGCATAATGTAAATTTCGCACAATTGTGACGCTTATCATCCGCTCTAAAATCAAAAGCTGTTGGTTTGTTAATTTTATAACGCGGAATTAGAGCTTGGATTGCAGTTTGGATTCAAATATGAATGTAACACAAATAGCTATAACTAGCCTTACCATATCATCGACTTGGAATGCTTCAAAAATCCTAGCATCAGCCTCCACAGTCATGTAAAGCACTGTTTCAGTCATCCGCTACTATTCCAGACACGGTGGATTGAGCCTCCACAAGCACTCTGTTCAAAAAAAAGGACCCATCTCGAACTGAGCCGTCTTCCTTGGTCCCTCCACTCAGGATGATTCTATAAAACGAGAGTTGCTTCAGATGGACGAGATTTCTCTGGAAGTTGGAGTCTCTCTGTAAAGTAACAATAGTTATCAAACTTGAGCTGATTTATATGATTTCTAATAATAAAGCATGTTATCATCATTATTACGTTTCGACATTCATAATCCACAATTATCCCTTCACAAGACACTCCTTTAGAATGGCTGAAACATCACGCTGGGGGCCCCTTTTTTGTGAACTAGTTGGATAGTTCCTCATCTGAATCCTTTTTAAAATCCTTTCTGGGAAACAGGATTTCTCTTTCCACCTTGTCACCATCGCCCTTATTTCCTCTGAGAATCTACGATCAAATATCACATAAAAAACTTGTTACTTTTCCAGTCTTTTAAATTTTCCATGCCTCAAACACATCAATAATCCCACAATTAATTAAAATTCATTCTGAACTTCCAAGAAACAACTCACCTTCAAAAACTGCAACTTTCAAACTAAATTTCAAGACAGTTCCCAGTCTCACCCCCAAAACCACTAAATATTATAACTATGTATCACACCAGCTACCTTTCTACTCATCCATTGCCATCGTAAATTGTTAATTACTACGTTAATTATTTTAAGTTTTAGAAAATCATCCAAAAACTACAAAACTACCAAGGTATAGAAGCACAAAAAATATACATTTTCTTTGGTTACTTCCCAATGCATTTTTCCTCTGGATATTCCTTCCCTTGATAGAATCCAAGGTGTCTATCTCTATCATTGTATACTCAACTTGAAGCGAAAATGCACGGAAAGAAAGGGACTTTTTCGTTCACAAACAAAGAAATAGCCCAAGCCAACACCAAGTATCTTTTCACATTGCAGAGGACTTGGACAATGTATTTCTATGCAGAAGGCTTTCAACACTAAATTAGATGACTCTTCGCTGTTGCATGCAGTTTGGTTTTGATTTTACACAGGACATGATGCTGATGCTCGAAAGGGTGAGTGCTTTTCGAACGAATTTTCGAACTGGGACATCTAGATATGAGATGTACATGACGTGTAGAAAAATGACGTGTAGAAAACGGCTGTCACTTCATTTTAAGTGAAATATTTATACATTGAGCTACATTTATGATGATTAGTAATTTTTTCAGTGGACTCCCAAGAATTAAGAATTCCATTGATTTTGGCAGGGAGACTTATTAAAAAGTATACAAAACTATTACAAATTATGAACACAAGTGCATTCATCCAAAATATCAAAATCAGGTCTGTTCATAATAAGAAAAGTAATTAAATTATGCACAATAGCATAAAAGTCTAGCAAAGTCCTTCCTTCCCTTGACTCTCGAGCCCGGGCTAGTGTCAGATGCGAGGTGGCAGACAAGACAAGTAACTCTGCCTTGATTTGTATTGTTTTTTGGCTGGACGGTCTTTTTTGTGATTTTCCGGAAGCGGTGGGAGGTTGAAACTTTCCCCAGAATGCGTGGAATTGAAATTGAAGCGTTGCTCCTGGCAAAACTGGTGCTGCTAAGCCGGTTGCATCATCATTTGAGATCAACGCTGTTTATTACCCCGATGATTGGAAGCCGAACCACGGTCGCATTTGGTGGAGGTGTTGTTAAGTTGCAGGCAATAGGTGGGTTAGGTTAGATTGTTCAACAGTTATGTGATGTGCTGCTACTCTTGTGAAGCAAGGTGGCAGAAATTAGTCACGTCTGGGTGAAATGTAGCGTTGGTGGGGTGATTGAAAAAGTGTAGTAGCTCCCATTAAACGTAAAGAGGTGTAAACAGAGGAAATCTGGTTGGCAACGGAGGCAGGGCGAGAAGCCCATGTAGAGACTTGACATGGTTGTTGAGGAAGACAAGTCTGGGTTTGAGGTGAAGATTGGGGCGTGTTGAGAAATGGGTCGTAGTTTTGCTGGGGGGAGTTACCTGCGGGACGGCGGTTCCACGAGGAGGGGGGAGTGTACCGTTGTACACACTAGAGGGGATGGGAAATGTATTTATCCCACTTCCTCAAAGAGTTTTGGAAGTTTGTTGGGGTGTCTGGTTTCTTGCTGGAGGTTGCGGTCGAAATTAAACAAGAGAGAATGGGACATGAGGTCCAGCAAGCTTCCTGATTTCCAACCCACTTCCAGAAGAAGCTGTTGGATGTGGTGAAGCTACACCTGATGACGATGATGGCTATGAAATTTAAGATAGAGAGAAACAGTATTTATACGGATCAGGAAGAAGTCGAGGGAATAGTTATTATGTTCTGGGTGGAGGTGGGAGGTTGGAGCAAGGACAACCACCGATTCCCGACACGAACTGTGATGGTGGACGGTTCATCTTTCCGGATCAAAGAGGGTTGAAAGAAAAGTTGGAAGAGCTGTGGATGTTCGTGGCACTGTGCAATACCTTCTTCTTGCGTGTCTCCACCACCGTTTTGGAGTCTCAATTGGGAAAACTAGTTAAATCTCGACGTCTCGTTCAGGTGACGGGTTGCTTTCAAGTCTACACCAAGATTAGCAAACTAGGCAAAAGTGCATTGTTAGCATTGTGGGAACCTGCGTTGTTAAGTTTCCCACGCTGGATTCCACTGTTGTAGTCGCAATAAATTGGACGACTGCAATGGCCGGTATTATTGGCATTTGAATGACAAAATAAGGAATTATTGTCGGCAATATTGACACTTACATTTATTTCTAAAAAATGAGATCACAGCCGTAGTTTGAGGATGATGATGGTCTTGTGCATTTTTTTGCGGGAAAGCGGATGCTACTTCAACTAAAACGTAAGTGTTTAATGCGGAGAAAGTTTTAAAAATTAATGCGTAATAAAGTTCTACAGGCTCCAATTAAAATAACATTTTCACATTTTGGAGTTGCAGAAGAATCATATTATTAATTTCTCCAAATATGCTGGAATATTTGTTGAGAAACTTAACTACGATGAAAACTGATTTTTTTGTCTCTAGAAAAACTGTAATTTGAACATAAATCATTCCACTTTTTATCCTCATATTTTCTTGGTATACAGTTTCATTTTATCTTTACTACCACCATGTTGTTTTAGTACTATATCAAATTAAAACTGGACTCTGAATCCCGAATCGGAAGTGGTGGAAATTTTTCTCACCTTGCCCCATCCCTTGGGCATGTTCCGTCACATTATCAATATGTTACACGTATTTAAATTAGTTTTTCTAAGTTGCTTCCGTATTTTTATCACAGCAATCTTTGTTTATGTTTGACGTCCCTATATGATAAATTAGATATTATGTTAATTTCGATAAGGTATAGATAGTTGAGGTTAAGTTAATGATGAATTCAGAGGTGCAATGCCAGCTATATAAGGTTTACGTTCTTTGTGTGTCAGGCGATAAATTAATACTGTTTCTTATAAAATATTCCAAAACAAAGTGAGCCATGGGTTTCAAAGAAATAAAACATCACCATCGCCTTTTGTGTTACCCATCTACTGTAGCAAAAGATCCCTGACCATACTCAAAAAAGTTTGGAAGTAATAAAAAACAGAATAGTGCACGGAGCGAAAAAACAGATTCAGAGAAAATGTTCAGCTTCCACTGCACTTGTATTGCTATAAAGTCGACCTTGGTTTTGAGATGAGAAGAAAGGTTGACTTTGGCCGCTGCAAGATGTGTACCCATTTTTCCATACGTCAATACTCAAAATTCTAGTTTTGTTTTATGAATACAATTTTATGGAAGCTGAAGCCGAACACATTCGAGTTTGTAAAAATATTCCCATTGTATTAAAATATTTTACAGCACCAATTCATAATAATGTGTGGAGATTGTTTTAAACTGCATAATAACTTGCAAAATGCATGGAGTATAATGTATTTCAACATAGATAAAACGATAATAGGCAGAGTCTGTGAATAGACATCTTGACTCCAACATGACCCAACTGCAAACAAATGAAAATGCAGACTCGATATTCATTATCATTATCATTTCCTTCAAGCTTCATATTTAATTTTAACAAAGAGCGCAGCGAATGAATAAGGGTGAGTATCGACTTACAATTACAGGAGTGTTGTAAGTAGTACATTGGGCTACAGTATTTTTACACAAAAAATACGATACTGTTTTCAAATCACTTTCAATTTTGAATTGTTTAAGAATTACGTTGAGATCTTTGCAATGTAAGAGAAATGCAGAAAGATGCTACACATCAACGCCATAAATATGTCCGTTAATTTAACTTTTAATACTAATAGAAAGTAGATCATTTTTAGCTACTCTTGTAGACATATTTCTGCGACAATTGACAGTTTTTAACACAATTATGAAATAAAGAAAAATGCATTTTTCAAACCCACATGTGTGTTCCTCATTTTTTTGTTATATAACATAAATTTGTACATTACTGGGAATTCAATGCGATTCATAGATCCTCAATCAAAAATATCTAAGAAGCTAGAATTTTTAAAATTACGTCGAAACTAGATTCTTATAATCGTACCCATACCCGAGCGATTGACAAACAAATGCAAATGAAAACACACTATCATTCCCAAAAGCAGATAGAAGTCCAGCCACACAAAAAAAGTATGGACTAAGGTAAGGTAAAGTAATACATTGCAATATTTTTTAATACTGCTGTTTTATAGAGCATATTCATAGGAAAAAACAAGCTCGTTATAGTTTTGTGTCATTCATCACAGTTACACTCAACATGTGTTTATTGCTAGTTTATGAGCTGTCAAATATCAGAACAGAAAATGAATGTTTCATCAAGAAATCTGTATGAATCTGAGTATCATATAAAAACGGATTTTTGCTGTTATTTCTATATATTTAATGCAACTCAACAACAAACATTTAATAGGCAGTCAAATAAAATGAATGCAAATTTGAAGTCTAAACCGCTCAGTTTTGCTCTAGGGAGTTACGAACTGGAGAATTCGCGTGATTTCATCTTTATCGCGAGTAGTTACTTAAGAGTTTTAAATAGGTCGATGATAGTAAGCACGAAAGCATGGCTATTATTTTTGTGAGAATAATTCACAAGTACTTGATTTTTAACTTGTAACTTACACCCTCAAAACGATATCTGCTGGGCTACGTAATGTCAAAACTTGAAGATGTTATTTTATTGAAGTGTTTTCGTCTACAAAGGCTGTGCTTTATTTCGTTTTAGAATATCCACATACCAAACTGGTTGTCACCATTCTTATTATTGAACTGGTTGTAGTAACCTCCACAAGACATTTGTGACAATTGAAACCCACAACTCTCAGAGTCCCAGAAAACTACATCTCAAGAGAAATGGAAAATGTATGTTGTATGAAAAATCAAATTACAGCGCAGCCCAGCTGAAATATTTTTTGTAGAAGGCTTATTTCTTCGTCGTAAAGCCGAGTAGGCCAGTTAAAGCAAAGCCATCAAAGTCGTATGCATAAAAAGTACAGAGTTACTCTACGTTTAACGAAAAGTTTATCTCATTCATTATCTGATCTTCTTGGACAATAATTGCAAACTTGTCTCCATGCAGAGCACGCAGATAATTACATCAGAATAAAATATTTTCCAATCCATTCGAAAAAATTGAGAGGATAACAAGAAGTTGTATTATGAAAGGAAAATGTAACGGATGAGTTGACGAAAGGGGGTATTTTGGAACTTTGTTCCAAGCTGATAATTCACTTTGATGATGGTCCGAAAAAACTTCAGTTTGGGATGAATGTGTCCCAAACGAAAGCTACTCACACTCTTCCCTTTCAATTTCAATCATTTCACAAATAATTCCGTTGATCCACTCACTTCGGATCTTGAGTGTGAAAGGGATGGGATCAAGGTATAAATGCAGTTTAGGCTTACCATTCTTCTTGCAAAACCGCTAACGAAATATGTCCAGAAAGGTATTCATTCAGATGTATAGTAATTCATGAAACTTTTACAACTGTGAAACAACATCGGAAAACTGATGATATGATGTGTTATCTGGATGAAAAGCAAAGTTGTGATTATGCTCTGGTATGAAGAAAGTGAGAGTGTGAATTGAATATGCTTTTAAATTGAAAGGACTACTCATACCTAACAACACAGGGTGGACATTTGTGAAAATGCATTTCTGGTGTAATTTATATGAGCATGATCCTGATGATGATGATTAGGAAGGAGGGTCGACTAATGCTTTTTGAAATTCATGAAAGTCATGACGCCAAATAAAAACTACCCCAATTTCAAACAAACATAATGATGAATTGAGTAAGGTAGTAAAATGATTCACTCAATGGATTTTCAGATTCACTGTTGGTTTTTGATTGTAAGATTCAAGTTTTATATTTCTAATTATGAAGAACTCGAATCAGCATAATTATAACCCATAAAATATTCATGTAAACAAGTAAAATTAAATTAAAGCGGTTGGAATTACTGTTTGTATAATGAATAGAAATAAAAAGTTTAGCTAATTTGCAAAAAAGGACAATTTAAATTGTGAGTTTGTGTAAACATACCAGTTTGCTGGTTACATTGATTCTGAAAAGTACCGTATCAGTGCTCAAAAACCCTCTAAATATACATGAGTTGTTTATTACCAGCATCCGCGATAAAACTGCAACCAACATCGCATATATCTCTCTCTTTTAGATGCACAGTAAAACAAGCATACAATCCACAACTCTCCTCATTCACATAAAAATTGAAGGCTAAACACAATCATCGTACCTATTCGAAAGCCTACGTTATCATTTCACGTATTTTGCTCTTGGAGTGTTTGTTACGGTGGTTCAAAACTTCCACTGGAGATTTCCCATTAAATTCGAAGTCTCTCCCAAATGGCTTCAGTTCAAATAGGACTGCCAATCTGATACCAGATGGATAGATAATACTTTTCGGTATTTTACAGATTTTAATACAATTCCTACAGTTTGCTAATGAATCAATACAACAAACGTGAGACATCCATCTGCAAAGCACATAAAGCACGTCATCATTTTATCCACTGAGAATTTACGTACCTGTTTGATTTGCTCCATCAAAAAAATAAACAATACGAGTAAATTGTTTTTAAAAAAAATTTATGACGCTCCTCAACAATGCAATCTTAGTTTCGTAGTTTCATAGTTTAATATAAAATTCTTGTTCTCTTAATAGTAGGAAGCATAGTGCTAATCTTGCATTTTCATTATCGAGTTGTGTAAAAGTGCGGAAATAAATATGAATAAATCTGCAAGCATTTGATCAAAAAAGTGCATTAAAAAATCCTGAGGTTAAATAACTTTTTCTTGAGTCGAATCAGTTGAGATTTGTGATGAAAAAAGAAACACATCTGTAAAGAGTATTTCCTTTTTAAAAGTAATCCGCTTGTGTCAAGAGAAGGAACATGAATGTGGTCATAAATCGGACCGGACCTTTCATTGTAAACTCAAACCCCATTCGCAACAAGGAAACGGAATGGGACGAAATGATGATGTTGGTTGTAGCAAAGGCATATTTTTTGAATCTCTATTTTCCTAGTTTCGGTTGCATGTTTTACTCAGGTTTGGGTAAAAAAAAGGTAACACAGACACACCATAAAACGGAAGGAGTATAGTTTTAATGTGACTGAAATAAAATGCAGATATAAAGCATTACGAAAGTCTCAATACATGTTTATCGGAAATGGGAAAGAAAGCAGGATTCAGGGGTGAACCAATATCATTTATAAAGTTCAAGTGTCTCAACCAATTGAATACCTTGATTCAAACTTCCATCTTGAGTTGAAAAGAGGTTGGATCAAGCTATAATTGTAGTTTATGCACACCTTTCTAACCAACTCACGCGAATTATCTTTGCTGAACAATCGACACCTTGCAAAATGCAGCGTTGCGGGCATGCAAGTTATGTCATGGTTGTAGCTTAGGTTTTATATTCAACATTTTTAGACGATTGTACTGAAATTAATTACGTCTACAAAAGTATTTATTCAGATGTAGAGTAAAATATGCTTGTGGTACTATGAAAAAACATTGGAAACTGATGATATGATGTGTAGTCAGGATGCAAGACAAAGTTGTGATTCATGCTCTGGTATGAAGCAAGTGGGGAGTGGAATGAATATGGTTTTAAATTGAAAGGCCTACTCATGCACAATAACACATGGTTGAAATTTTTGTAAATGCATTTATGGTGTTAGTCATGTGAAAATGGTCTTGATGATGATGATACAAGAGGGTAAATAATGCTTTTTGTATGAAATACTGCTTACGACAAGAATGATGATGCTAAGCAAAACCTCCCCGAAATTCACCGTAAAGTAATTATGAATTGATCTTTGTGCGAATGCTTTTGTCAAATGAATTTCAGATTCATTTTTGTTTTTTTTATTATAAAAGTCAAGGTATATATTTCTGAAAATGTAGAAAATCTAAGTAAACCAAGCCAGTTATAGCTCCACTAAAAAGTGGTAATAACTCCAGCCAACATAACTGTAACTTTATAACCTGTAAAATTTCATACCAACCAATATTATTGGATGAACTACTATTTGTAAAAAATCTAACTAATTGTGAAACTTCACAGGAATAACACTTCCTTTTGAATGCTTAATCTATTTTATTTTGGAAAAGGAGCACATTCCTCCACAAATGGAGTAGCTCCTTCATCGACATAAGCTTGAACAACAATTTTGTTAAGGTTGCGACAAACCGCTGAGTAATTATTTTGCTTCAGATGTTCCCTAGCAAAACGTCTGCCTTTTTCTTTATCGAAATATCCGTCAACGAAGAAACGAAAAAACTGAAGGTGTTCCAACTGGGGAAACATGTTGAGCAAGTGCTTGACACTTTCAACCGACTGTCTAAACGCTGGGAAGTTCACTGAAAACGTTTTCAGTAATGGCAAGGTTTGCACTGTCTGTATTCCTTCTTGCCTTATAAGCAAAAGGGAACTGGTGATATCAAGTCCAAAGTCGAGGTGGAGGTTTTTAAGTGAGCCCGCAAATTTGTGGAGAAACTGTTTTAATTTTTGAGAATCAGTTTCACTGGTTTCTGAACGAAAACGAATTGACAACGACTGCAAATTGGAGAACTGAAGCTCGCTTCGATAAAATGATGAGTGAGGGTCATCCACCTGCAAGTATCTCAGTACAGGGAAGGTTTCTTCACCATCACTCCATTTCAAATTAATTCCGGTTGTCAACAACACTAATTGACGCTGGTATGGCTCAATAAGCCAACTATAAATTTGCACATTCACATCCCAAATTCGCATGTACGCAAGCTTTCTCAACTCCGGCAGCAACATAACTTTCATCTCTTCTGGCGAGTTGAGAAACCTGACAATTCCAAAAGTAAGTGCCTCAACGTTTGGAGTGTTGTTGAGAATTCTCTGCAAAGCTCTTGCTGGAAGTTGATACAAATTGCAAAAGGTGATGGATTTTAATGTAGCCCCAGTCCTTTTTGGAAGGAACTCCGATAAAATTGGCATCCTTTTGCAATTAGAGTCACCCCGACCCGTGAAACAAATGGAGTTGGTGATGTTTTTAAATTGTCCATCAAAAACGAACGGTGGACAGTTAAACCTTAACACTTTGCCTTCCAGTATAAGCTGCACACAAGGAAAGCAGTAGGGATTCAATATTGACCAGCTTTCCGGTAGCCACTGTTTGAAAAAAGAAGAGCTTTCTGTTTTCAGGAACATTTCCATTCCGTTTCGCCATTGAATATTAATCGATCCAGCATTTAGAATGGAAAGCCTTTCCTGTCTGTCGGACGTGGTCAGAAATGATGCGACAAGCGGTTCGTGAATTTTTAAATACTTAAAAATCGTCACGATCATCTAAAACAAAAAAGATACATAATAGGTGTTTAAATTTCTATTTATTTGACATTTTTGACAGTTGATTTCCTTCAAGATAAAAACCTCACCTCAAGTGGTAGTTGCATCTTCTTTTCATCCTCCTCTCGTTTTTTGCTTCTTGTTAATGTCATGATCCTTGTTGGACGCAACAGACAAAGTATAAATTTTTAAAAAATTAGACTCTCAATTCACCCCCTTGCGTTTTGCATGAACTGAGTCAAAAAGTCAAAGCAATCACTTGTGCTAAGGACAGAAACAGAATGAAATGAAAAGTTAGCAATTTACTGGACACTGGTCAACTGAAACTTTTCAATGGTATTTTCACTCTTGGATGATGAGGCTGATGATCAAGGCTGAGGGTTCTTCCAGGTCGGAACACATTTCTTTTATAAAGAAACAAGGCAAATGCTGTCTTTTCTTTTCCTCACCCAAACATTGTCTACGTAGCATTATTCTAGAAACAAACATGATGATTCATAAACCAAATATTATTCCCCGCTATGCTGTGTAGTAAAATTTTATCTACGAATGTAAATATGAATGAGTTTATCACAGGAATATTATATTGTCGTTAAAATTCTGAAGGGATACTTTTATGACTGTTTTGGTTTAGATCAAGATTGTCCCTTCATCGGAGAATAAGTGCAGCGCACAGTTTTGACTTATAACATCATTCATTATTATTTTCCGACTGGATTTTGGGTTCCGATGCTACGCATTTATTTTAGGGTACTGCACAACGACTTTGTTAATGAAAAAGCATAGATGGGATCAAGTGGACCCTTTTTTGTAAAATCATGAAAGTCTGGAGTGGTCATGATGACATCTTTTCAAGCAACCAACCCTTTTTAACATGTTTTCAAGGAGCAGAAGCAATGTCTGGGATGGCGGTATGCATCCAATAAAAAAAAGGACCACAGTTTCAAGTCTTGCTCGGTGGCTTTATACTTTCATATTTTGGGTGAATGGATTAAAACTCTGACCAACAAAATGAAAAACTTGATGTGTGTCTCGTTCAATAATAGAATGAGGGTGTCTGTATCTCTATCCATACCCTTACATTCTACAACTGTTTTAAAATATTTCTGAATCTGTATGAGAGAAAGGATGAGTTGGACAGAGTATCTTCAATTCAATCTACTATTAATTATGAATGAATTACCATATTCATGCTGTAACGGCGATCCGTAGCTTTTCCCCTGTGTTCTTTTTGCATAAGAAATAAAAAAGAAGTGATTTTTTGAAAAGTAAAAATAACATATGCAACAAGATTGAAACACTATGCATGGTTTCACAAACATATGCAGTGTTAAGTTCTAGAATTAGAACAAGATGGAACTCAAGTTATTAAAACTGTCGTCTCAGAGTATTTGAAACAAAAAAGTTTTATTTCCACAAAAAAGGTATGTAAATCGAAGCGTACAACACTATTTTTTACAAACATGAAACTGTGACATAATAACAATGTAGAATATGAACACTATTTCACTACTACATTTAGTACACTTGTAAACTACCAACCTATAACTTACACTTGATTTATAAAACTGCACTCAATTAATTGATAACGGTTTAGTAAATAAAATAAGTATTTAAAATAAAAGTTGAAATTGGGTACAGCTTGAAACAAGGACAAATTAATAATATATCCTTTACACAAACAAATTTAGATGGAAAAACCAAAAAAAATACTTTTGATTCCCAATGAGATTCTTTTTGAAGACAGTGTTCACTCAATACCATTTACGCTGCCAAGGTGAAATGTGGGAGAGGCAACGTTTTCTTTGAACGGAACAACCGGGCTTTTTGGAGTAGACAAAACTGCACTCGCAGGAGCAACGCTTGGTCTTTCAGGAGCTGCAGATACCCGTCGCGGACTGTAAAGATGGCGTGGAAGGAAGCGAGGTACAAATAGAACTGATTTCTTTTGCACACAGACTCCATTTCCGGTTGAACGTAACTGTTGAGAACGAAGTTGATTCACATTGGACGAAGACACAACTGGTTCAATGCGCTGCTGCTCGAAAACAGGGGCATCGTGAGAACTCACTTGTGATTCATCATCATTATGCAACTTTTTCAAATTCACGATATTGTGAACCTTGTTTTGAACTTTCTTATTACTTTGTTTCATCGTTTTTGGTGATGGTATGGAACCCTCCATTTTATCCGTCTCACTTTTTGTTCCTGAATTAGATTCGTATTCTCTATTCTTTTCAATTTCTGATGCTTCCTCCTTAATTGAGAGGCTTCTTATTACCCTTTGGGCTTTAGAAGGAATGCTAAAACGACGAACTTTTCGTACTTCTTTAGGAATGTAATCAAATTGTCCATGGCTTGACGCTGCCACCGGAACAAGTTGCACTGCCACTGAAGTGGAAGGTTTGGGTTCTCCATCCACATCTTCCAAATTGGTTGAAACCGCTTTCCTCCAAACGAGTGCCCCACGGAACTTTTCCCCTGGATTTTCTTCCAGGATCAAAGGGGACAATTGAAAATTGCTCTTGTTGATTTTTAAGTCATGTAGCAAATTGCGAATTTCCTTTTCCAGTCCCGGTTTCACTTTTGCAGCCCCAGTGCAGCACATTGAAACAAACGCCTTGATAGCGTCCACTGACACATCCACTAAAATTATGTTGATTGGATTTACTTGAGAAGGGGGTTCCAGAGATGTCGTCACATCTAGAATAGCTTCAGTCAGCCATTCTACTTTATAGAGTAGAAAAACGGAGTGAACAGGCACATATCCGTCCACTCCGTGTATCTTCATGTCAAAATTGAAAGGTTCATCTTCTCGACGCTGCGCCGTGAACATATTTTTCCAAGCGGGATAAGAATTTGTGATCTTGATCACTCCAGAGCATGGTGCTTCAACATTCCCTGCAAAAAATGAAGTGATAAAATTTGAGTATATTTGCTACAAATGAATTGTATGAGTTGGAAATTGCAGTATTTTACCATATTTAGGAAGCTTACAAGCGTCCCAATCCACCTCTTCCAATTTGGGATGTCGCTCTCGAATTTTGCGAAAAAAGGTTGATGATAAATGTCGGAAATTGACGATTTTTTCTTCTTCTATTGGAAAATTCATTGTGGCACTAGATCGAAAGCACTTTTATTCAAATTATAAATGTAGATTTCAATTCTCCACCAAAGCTAGTGAGGAAGGAATCGGGTGGGAGTAAGTTTTTCTTGGTGA
This sequence comes from Orchesella cincta, assembly GCA_001718145.1. Taxonomy (NCBI): domain Eukaryota; kingdom Metazoa; phylum Arthropoda; class Collembola; order Entomobryomorpha; family Orchesellidae; genus Orchesella; species Orchesella cincta. Next base: position 52,545 of record LJIJ01001052.1, read on the forward strand.
AGATAAAGTAAGTTGCAACTTGCATGTGAGCCTTGGGTTCCGTTTTTTACGATTACTCAACCCCCTCAGAAATGAGTCAGCGACAAAGAGTCTAGCTTCACGACTGTGGGTAAGACCGATTTATTTACAAAAAAGGATCCACTCGAGTAAGGTTTACTTGAAGGTTTGAGAGCCTTTCTTTACTGTTTTATTACGGTCAAGATACTACTTAGCCTTGTACCCTAAAAGCAGAAGTAGGCTTTAAAAAAGTAAAGGGACATAAAAACACATGGAGTGTGTATTTCAACATTTTGAGTCGAAAAAAGATTTTGCTTGACAATCATCTATATATTTACTAGAGCTTTCTTATGTGGTAAACTCTTTTCAACACTTAAGATATATCTATTATTCGAATCTTTCATTTGTGCACTGCATTACAACCGGTAGAGTCAATTTGTCTCCGAAAGCTAAAACAAACATTATGTAGCAGCAAGAACGTTGAAGGGATATGAATGCATTGCTCATTCACAAAAAGGTATTTAGAATTTGGCTACCCATTTTTCTTTGCGTGTATATGAATATGACTCTTTTATTGCACTCTTTTCCTGTAAAAACTAAGCGCATGAAGTCGTTTTGAGTCGAATATCCTCATCATTTAGTGCACTGAGTTTTTTTGAGAAACCCAACATTTTATTGTAGATCAGTTGAAAAAAATTGGAAATTCTCAGCTTTCTCAGCCGACCAAGACAAAGTTCCTCAATCTGTACTCATAATTTTGAAGAAGGTTTCTTTTTACTACGGTCCAGATACACCACTAAATTCTTATAAGTAAGCCGAACTTACATATATGCTCTAAATATTATGATGGTCAGAAACGTAGGACTTGTCGACCCTTCTGTATCTATTATTCATTTTTCCTTTTTTGTGTGTGTAAAAACAAGTGTAAAGCTGTACTGGATAATTCCTGTGTTTCACGCTCAATTTGAGAAACACAGATATTTATGTGACCTTCTCTGTAACACTCTCAACTTAGGAACTCTGTTCCGCGTCATAATTTTATAGGCAATATCATAAATTTTATGAGTTCTAGCCTGCTCCAGTTCAAGGAATATTACGCTGGTTGTTTTGAACAAAAAAGATCCTAGTGAAACAGAAAAAGACGGGCTTGTTTGTACCATCTGTGAAGGAAGTTCTCTCCGACGTGAGTTTATCATGTCAAGGAACACACATTAGGTAGTAACTTGCTATTTTTTAAATAATTTATGTGCATGGCTACTCGCAAAAGCAATGAAAATGAAATTAACATCCTTTTTACTATTCCCTTTTTCAGACACGAAGCGGACTCAATTTAAAAGTGTTTCTGGATATCGGAAAGTCCAAAAGAAGAAGAAGTGAGCTCAAATGGCATTGGCTTCATCCATGAAAGTGACAGTGTTGAAAGTTAATAGTGTTTAGTGCGTTTGATCAATCGTTCGTGCAATCTTGCAATTGCCATTCCTTATCGTTGGAGTACATGAGTTGTTGAAGTATATTAGAATTCGAGATATATTGGTGGAATTAGGTTTATAATTTTATCAGCATTTATTCGCAAGGTAGTAACATAATTAGACATTTATATTGTTGTGTCGTATCTAGTAGTAGTATTATTTCAAATCTCGTCCAACTTCCGACTACGATATACCTTAAACTCATTCATTTTCAGCTTACGTGAGATTAAAGCCATTGCTTAAAACAATCTAGTATTGAAATTGACTTTTTTAAATTAAACGGAAATTGAATCCCTGTCAAAATGATTCAATGATCAAAACCAACAAAAAATACAGTCTCCTTTTGTATATAATATTTGAATTTAGAATAAAAATAGTATTGAATTTCCAGGATAAAATACAAAAATTGTGTGTACTGAAAAAGATGGAAAGGCTTTCCCTTCACAAAATCGCTCTCATTGTTAACTAGGCATAAAATTATTAACCAAATAATTTTTTGTTAGTTCTCCAAATTAATCCCATCGAATTCTACCAAGCAAAGAAGTAAAATTAGTTGATTGATGAGAGAGCTAAAACTTCTGTAGTCAAACCTGCATTCAAGTTGAAACTATCGATGAGGATGGTTTTTTTATGTAAGTTATCACAAATAGAAAGCGGTGAAATCACAAACTACGATAGTTTTTCAATGCAACTAAAAACTGTGTCATTCGTGTCAAAAATTGTGAGGAAAATGTTTGTCATTATTTTTCACATGCCTAAAAAATAGGAATGTAAAATTGAATGAAAATGTACGGTGAGAGGGGTATGCAAAAAGTTCTATATTGACTAGTTTTCATTCATCGCAGCCGCATTAATGAAATTTCTGGGCACTGACCATCATATTTGCTATAGTTCTCAATTGCTCTCACGACGTCCAGTTTCCCTACTAAACTTGAGTCCATTTTCATAGTATGCAGGCATCTTTTATAATAACGTGTGATAATTACAAGGTGAATGTTGAAATTCTCTCGTTCTGCCCCACTAGCTCCGTCACTCTCCCAAGCAGACACACATGCCTTCTCTCACTACACATCCTTCTATAAGGCTCCTGAGTTTTCGTGATATGAATGAGCAGTTGCATAGTATTTTACTTGCGGAGCTTCTGTGTTTGCTTAGAAAGCTGCAATAAACCATAGTTTGATCTCACAGGTAAGAGGTTTTCTAAGGTAGACCAATCAAATCTGAGCTTGTGACAGCCATGATTGTGGTAAATAGACGACTGATATCAGATCAACCTCATTCCTCAACTTATTTGGTAGCCCCACACTCTCAGAAAAGTTACCTTTTTACAAAGAACTGATGATGAATTGAACTGACAACTCATTTTTATAGTAAGTTGAGCTGCCATAGCCTTCTTTATGAAAACGTCGTCCCTATCACATCACATGAAAATGCCGTGCACAGAGAAAGGACCTATAATTATTTTTAATCTAGACATAAAACTCGCGTAATAAATTTTACCTTTCATTTAGATTGTTTCATACCGAACTAAACGAGTGTTTTTTGAATGGCATGATCTTTCCATATATAGAGTTTAAATTACCAATTCATATTGAAAAGTTAGACTTGGGCAATGTAAGAGTGTCCCATATTTTTACAATTTTTTTGTGTTTACCCACATCCATCCATATATGAAGGTGTATCATAAATCATATTTGTTCTACAAACACATGCAAGAGAGAGTGTAAGTGCATGCTGCTAGCAGAAAATAAAATAAGGTAAGCAGAAAACAGTACGTATCATTATTAACAAAAAAAATTATACCCGTCATCAATCATCCTCATCGTGGTTAACACTAAAGAAGCATCTTATAACACGAAACACATTGCATTCAACGCAGCAGCATTATTGCAATTTCTATTCATATCCAGTTTTACAATGTTTTTAGTGTTCTCAATTACGGAACAAAACCAATTTTGTCCTGATAGTCATACGTTTATTTATTATTTCCAAACGCAAAAAAGCAAGCAGCGTTTGTACAAGAAGTTCCATATCTCATTCAATGCAGCATGATATTTTGTAAAAAGACAACGTGCATGCTTAAAATCTTTCGTTCTGCTGCACAACTTTTCTTTCCGCGGTTGTTGGAAGGCTCTCTCCCAAAAAACCAAACGTCGCCCTTTCAAACACAGCGATTAGATCTGCTCTGGATTTGACGTGATATGAATAGGCAGTGGCATTTTACTGCGAATGAATATGAGATCAGCAAAATTCCTCAAGCAAAATGTTAGCAATGTCCCTTAAAAATACTTACTTTTTCTTGTAAATGTATGGCAATCAATTCCGACACCTGGATTTTACGCAATAAATCAAGAATATCGATGTATTTTTACAATGAGATCGTGTAACAAAATTTGATTAAACTCAAGTTATAAAATTAACATCTGAATATAAAATAAGGGAATTAAATGAATAGCTCAATTTGGCTTTTTGTAAATTATATGGAAATAGATTCCCAGTAACAGTTCAGTTTTACCATTAAAATGATATAATCCGTTACAAAATAAATCTAACCGAAATGAAAACGGAGGTTTTGGGTGGTCATTTAAGTTTGGTTAGAGTGTTGACCAGATCGAAGATCAATGTTCGCATTCATTCTGAAAAGTTAGGATGTGCTTTGTCATAATATAAAATATTTCCATTTCCTTCTGAATATGCCGAACTGCTTACATATCGTTATTGAACTTCAAATATGAATGAATTCATTCAACAGATATTATGTCGCACAAATGCATCCATCAAAGGTTTATTACTTTGTCTGCCGACTCTTCCGTTTCCCCTTTCTTTGAAAAAGCCGAGTGAGACCACGATTTTGAGACTTAATAACTTTGGAAAAATTGTTGAAAATGAAATGAAAGGGCGAACACAGGATTTCTCTAGCAAATCAATTCATTATAGCTTTTCACAGGCTTCTACCAACAGCCATTGGACCCACCGGAACAATTATCAGTTAATGGAACTACATTGCTAAACTTTAAATTTTGTGGGGGGTAAGGAGGAATAAAACTGTTGGCAAAATACGATAACAAAACGTGTCATAATAAATTTAGCAAGTAATTCATAAAGGATTTGTGTCGTTCAAATATTAAATACGCAGAGGATAACCTTCACACTTTCAGCACAGTTCCGGTTCATTTTACTCTCAAGCTTCGATTTAGAGCATGTTATGCAAGATGATTTCAATGCAATGATAAATTGACAGTTGAAAAAAACTGCGAGTTATTTATATTTTTCATCATTACTTGGCCAACCAATGTACCTTGCAAAGTGCTTCAAAAGCTAGATTTTTCAAGATAAACAGTCAAGTTATATTGTATCTATTTACAAAGTTTGTAAGTTGAAATCTCTTATGAATGGTTGACGGAACGTGAAGAAAAACCTAGCAATTTTATAATTTGGATCAAAATTGCACAGAATTATCAACGATGATTTTCTTATACCTAGTGCACCTACAGCAGCAACCCGATGATACTTTCTTTACAATGAGATCTTTATAACAAAATATAATGTCCAAGCTGCGGCAATTGCGCGATAACGGTCGGATATAAAGAATCAAGAGAGTATGTAAAACGACGAATGTTTGAAGCTCAACATTTGATACTTTTTGACATTCAGAGCTTATGATATTTCAACATGGATATTTTAAATAATATAAGGAACAAAACAATTCCCAACAACATGAAGCCATATGGTGTACTGTCTGCATGTTGTTGAAAATACGAAATATGAGTAAGTGTGACTTTTCCGCATTCAAAAGTACAATACTATAGCTTAAGTACAAAACTTGAGAGAGAATGGCATAAATAAAGCATAACAGCCTCAAGAAAGGATTATCTTCACCATCACATTCCGAACACTCTTCAGCTCAGACCACTCTTCTCTTATTCTACCTTTTCAGACACAGCTTAGCCACCGAGCAGAAATCAACTCTTAGAAAAGGTCCGACAGATCGTGGAGACCATTTGTTTTGCATTATTACTTTTGTTGCAGTTCAGCCGTGAAATATGGAAAAACAAAATAAGGAATCTGCTTCTCCGGAAGCTATGAAAGTGTGAGTTAAAAAAAATACGTAACAATATATAATTTTGAAATAAATTTAAACAGAGAAACAGTTGCTTATTTATTCAATATTTTATTCGGTTTTTACAGTGACCAGCCCCAGAGACAAGAGTTGTCCCTTGAGGAGAAATATGCGAAGGCACCAGGGATTTGCAAATTCGGAAGGGGCTGTGTTAAAAAACCATGAGAATGGGCACAGGTAATAACCAAAGTGTTTAAGTTCAAAATCTTGTATTTGCAATATTGAGTTTCTATGTAATGTTGGATAAAGAATTATTTGTGAAAAATAATAATGGACCCACTTGATATTTTTGCAGGATGCAAAGGTGGTCCTTGCAGGCGCTGCCTCAGGTTATTCTACCCGCATGAGCAGTACCGTCCATACAATAAATGTGCACGAAAACAACGTGAAGTGAAAGCTCATCAGAGCTCCAAAACTTCGAAGTGAAAGTTTATGAGAGATAGTTTGTACGAGTTCATTAAGTTTCTAGAAATAAAGTTTTTCAAAAGGAATTTTACCCAGTAATTGTGCTCCGTTATATATTTTTAAGTTTATTATGCCAGTTTTGATTAAGTTTCCGCAATCATTGTGATCGTTGCTACGCAAAATGAGTTCTGTTTGGTTTAAAACTTTTCCAACCTAACAAAATACTTCAATATATTTGGGAAGGGTTGATTTTTTGTAAAACTTGAATGGCTATCTCCCCGTGCAACTACAGTCATCAAAACCCCATCGCGAGTACACTTTCAAGTCTATTGCATTTGAACTTTGCATTTTATAGTTCAGCCAAAAGGCACAATTTCAACAACCATTGAATTGTAACTGGCTAGGTTTAATGGAAAAGTGCATAATTTAAGCATCTTTGCTCATTTTATTTCTGCGATTGGAAAGTCCGGGTCCGAAATATCACTCTGCTTTGCTGTATCAAAAGAAGCATTCATTATCGTCAGTGATAGTTAAAACTCAATTGTTTTGCATACAATCGTACATAGTTTAAGCTTTCGGGACACGAAATTTTTATTTTCAACAGTGATTTGCAATTTTTTGCTGGTGCATAATATTCGACTATTCTATTTGATTACACACGCTCGCTCTCTTGTCAATATACTCGTCACAGATGAAAGCAGAATAGCTGATACATTTTGCTGAATGAACACTTTATATGTGTGTGTGTCGTCTGTGCTGCACTTTTTGTGAAGATTATATTGATGATGATTATGATTTATTAAGTTCTG
>LJIJ01001053.1:0-59257 GCA_001718145.1 Orchesella cincta
GTAGTACCTACTCCAACTCTCAAAACAAAAAATAGATGCATAAAAATTGTAACGAAGACAGAATACAGAACGAAGATGGCTGAGTTGCTATAAGCGGACGATGAATGATCTATGAAAATTAGTTGATCATTAACACATCATATTGAAATTTCGTTTGTTCGCTCATATATGGATTTCAAGTTCACATGTGACACTACATATAATATATGCATGCAGCGAAACAAATACTCTACAATCAGCAAAGCAAACAATCTCTCCCAATTCGGCTGATAACCGCATGTTATCCTTTGCATACTTTATTCTTATCGTGGCATGAATGATGATGATGTCACCAAACGATCTTTTCACGTGAAAAAAAGTCAGGCCCATGTTCCGCTACCGTACACATGTTTGCTCAAGACTCGAGAACGTTTCCCTTGAGGGACTAAGAGTAGTACTGACTTACTACCAATACTCGTGTATTTGCTGGGCAAATGCCTTAGATAAGAAGAAGCTTTAAGCACGAATCTTGCAGATTTAACAAAAAGTTAATATTAGGCAGCCTAAAGCTTAAAAGTTCCGGTTTTACTTGAATATTCCATTTTTCTAAACTTAGCTAGAACAATAGATTCCGTGACTTTGCAAAAACAGTGAAAGGACAAAAAACCTATGCAGTAAGTTGAGAGTAAGTGGCTAGTGAGGTTTGAAAAGAGGCTAAACATGTTGACTGATGAAAGATTTTTTATTGCGCTATGCTGCTCTCTGTGCTGAGAAAGCATCTGGCAGTTACTCAACTAGTCCTTGAGGTAAGTCAATAAGTTGTTTCCACTCGCATTAATCATCAATTTCAATCCATGATATTAATATTTACCATACCGTGGCATTTTAGGTCAAAGGTAAATGCTAAACGAAAGTAGTTCGTTGTTAGTTTTGCATGTGTTAATAAAAAGGGAAACTAATCTATTTCTTAAATATAGACCACGGAAGTGAGCAGTGATGCTGATGGAAGCAACCGGGAACTAAAACTGATTGAAGGTAGTCATTGGATAAATACAACGGTTTGGGATAATTTCGCAACGACTCAGGAACGGATACAAACACAACTGCTTGAGTGAGTGATAAATTCATGACTGAAATACTGAACTTTATGAGCCGCGTTGTAACGATTTCATTGCTCCATGGTTGGAATTCAGGCCAACAGTTAGTGGAGACAGCCCTGTTTGGAGGAAGCTGGAGCTTGCCGGGTATTTATCAGCACGTTTTAAACAACATCAGTAAGTATTTCAAAACGACTATTCCAGGCTTACAGCGTTTGGACGCATGGAAGATGTTAAAAGGTTACTGATTTGTTTTTTACTTTCAGTGTGCGCAAAATATCTGCTATGGATATAATGCATAGCTTTGAAACAAAGTGGTAGGGATATGAAGCCTAGCTTCAGCGCTCGAAAGGAGTTGCAACGAACAGCTTTGCTATTTTAAATGGCAGTGGTTTGCGCCAATTTCGCCCCCGCATTTAGTAGTCTGCCCACTTCAAGTACTGCGGTTGTGGGGCGAAACAGGACACTGTTCAAAAACTACATCAACAAGTAAGTTAGAATAATTTGATAGCAGAATTCAATAAAAACACACGAGTTCTTAAATAGCAAAGTGAAGAGCTATAATCTTCTAATTGTTATGTTATTTATTCGCCAGGGGTTTAAATTTATAATGGCCTGACAGTTGAGTTTTAGCAGGAAAGCTTGAAAAGAACAGACGGATATATCCCAGTAGACCTCCCTGAGTATGAGTCCTTCGACGGCAGTTTTACGGAAATTTTAGAACAATGGTAAAAATTACGAGGGCAAGTTGAGCAAGCATTATAAAATAGTTTTGAAGAAGGTTGATTCCAGCCAACGATTTGCTACTGGAATGAGCTGTATTAGCTCGAAGTTGATAACACTAAAAAGAAATCTGTAATTTACATGTTTTTAATTGAATGATAAAAAAGTAAATAACTTAGATTGCTTCTACTTAATAAAACTTATATGCAACCCAACGTTTTAAATAAATGCTTTGCATTTTGTTTTCAGTATCAGAAGGTTTTGAAATAGATGTGGAAGCCCTTGAATACAGAATGGTAAGGGGAACTGGATTTGATTCAGCGTGATGAAAACGGCTTGCGGAGTTGGAGACAATGAAAATGTAATGGGGACAGAGTATAGTCACAGTTATAGATGAAGCTTTAATTCGTATGCTTCACTTAAATTTCAAAGTTGCTCTCTATTAATTGCAATGGCAACAAAAATGGAATAAAAGGTTATAAAAGTAATTGGTCAGTTGAAGAAGTTGATTGAAAAGCGCATTAAATAAATTAAAATCACTTTACTGTCGTTTTACAAGCATCCGTTTTTAGTATCGTTTGCATCAGGATTTCATGAATCAGATGAAAGTGTATAGTTAGACATGCATCCAGCAATGATTTTAGAATGTAATTCATTCTTTATATATAGAATGCAAGTTCAAGACAATAAAGAAATGCCACTCATTGACAAGGATATAAGTATAATTGCAACTAATATTTTCTATACGTCAACTTTTCATAGTTTTGGTATCGTTCTGAGAAGCAATGTAAAGCATTCATGTTCCGAAAGAAAATGGAAAACGCAAAGTCTGTATCAATGAGCAAATTTGGTACTAGTTACTACACCCTCAATTACGATAAAATTTGGCAATCGAGTAACATAGATTGCTGTAATTTACAGAGATACATATGTTGCTATATATGTATAAAGTACGTTCAATGAAGTATTGTACTCTACATATCTTTCTTTACTTTAAATTCCAGTAGAACTAAAGTTCAGTAACTCAATCACAGTAACAATACATTTGAAGCTATGCGTAAACAAATTAAGAAAATTTCATTTGAAACATGAACGTTTGTATTTATGTATTGAACATGATATTACCAAAAGGTTCCAACCAAACCAAACGATTAAAACATGATGATGAAAACTCTTTTCTTCAATCTAGTTCCCATTATTGCCAGTTATTGCTCCGCGTATTTTGACTATGATGGGGTTTGTGAAAATGTATTTTACTACTGTAGCTTAGTTTTTATTTTGCTTACACAAAAATATGAAGCAGGCTGCACAGTATGACATTATTAAACATTCAGCTCAAGTTATATGTGGTGGTGGATTGGTTTGCAGTTTCAAAGCAACATTTTTCATATTTAGTTGGCAAGACAACTCATGAAACGAAATGATGCCTCTTATGAGAAGTACATTTTCACATGCAATTAAAACACACGCCAAATGTGCCATCAAAGCCAACTAGTCTACACTCGCTGTAGATATAACATTTCTGGCACAGCAGTGTCAAATATCTGACACATCCCTACTAATCTATTGATCACTATTAGTTAACTAGAGAAGTCTTATGCACTTATAAAATCCAGCACATGCATGCCTTCCCCATCAACGTTTTCTTTATAGACAAGAAGCATTGGCCACAAGTAGTCACTTGGATTAACATATATAGGTATAAAACACGAATATATCCAAATACACAAGAGACCTAAGAAATTCTTTTTTTGTCTTGGCTGGCGCTGCTCTCAACTCCTTGTAATGTATAGTCCCACAACCATATACTCGTATGGTTTCACACGATTGTATTGTATGTATGTTCACATTATATAATGTTCACTCAGTCAGAAAAATGTCCGTTCAATACAGCACTACTGTGTATCTATGAATTTGGTTTGTTTACTTCAAATATTACAGATTCACGTTCGATTTTCAAATTTCTTTGCTTGACCGTTTGCTTTTAGTAGTTTCGGAATCAAATTCAGTCCTTTTTGTGAAAAACACGTTTCACTTGAAAAAAAAAAAATATAAATAATTTTATGATACAAGCAACATGTTTTGTGCTGCATTAGTTTATAATGTGAAACTGTAAACTTGGATTTCTGTACTATTTTGTAGCACTTTACAGTTCAAAAACAGAAAACAGTGACAGAAAAGGTGGCAAAATGTCAACCGCCAATACGAGTAACAAAAAAACAACTTGTCATCATTACAGGGACCAATAATTAGAATAATTAGGTGTGATAAAAATGTTAAAATAACTGACTTTAACAGTTCGCAATCAAACGATAATGCAGACACGGAGAAAAAGTTTAACCCAGATTTGAGGGAGCTGAGTAGTGCTGCAACGAGTATTGTATCATGTGATGATGATAGTTTTAGTGGAGATTCTGAAGATGACAAAGAGACTCTACCTGCATCCCCAGCCTCTTTAATCGGGTATGTTCTAAAATATTTGTGACTAACATTTTCTTTAGATTAAAAGATTAGAGTTAGGTTTGGTATTTTTAATTAAGCAGATTACGATTAATTGCTTTATTTTAAGAAAAAAAAATCTGATTATTGAATAAATATTTATTTTTCGCCTGATTTTAATGATTAAAGAGTAACTAAATGGATTAGTTAATCTCACAGTTGATTAGTTTTTTCAAACATGAGTAGATAATTCATTAATAAGTACAAGGTTCTCTTTATTTTCGTGTTACACGCTCCCAACATCCATAGCTCTGCTTGAATGAACGATTTCAAAATCCACGGTCAAACACGAAAGGTGTAGATTCTCTCTTGCTATTCGATAACTTCATTTTGGCAAGGAGCTTATTTTGAAATGAAAGCTAGTATTTAAATCAACTCTAGAATATGAAACGGTTGAAACGAAGATTCACAATAGGAAGTGTAATGGCAAGCAAAACACAATTTACGAAAACGACTGAACATGTTGAGAAATCAGAAGTTTTAGATTTGTTTATTACGGCGCTGAACCTTTCACAAAAATATTCAATCAATCTTTTGATTACTTAATCATTAGTTTTCCAGTTGGGATAGATTTCTAGGGGGCCAGAATTTCTGTCTAATCGTAGTTATTGTTCGTAGTATATAGTCTAAACTCGACAGTATAATGGAGATTCAGTCTAAATGTAAGTAGAATTTTTGTTTAAAAACGTAGTATAAAACTGCTTTAGTGTAACACGGAATATTAGTATAAAACATAAATTGTAGAAGTCTCCAATTAAACTTAACACTTAAATATCTACGTATCTTAGATTAACAAAAAAATATGATCAGCATATTATCTAAGGTGTGAAGTGCAGGTTCTCTCTGCAAAAGCGTATTTCAAAAATTTGGGAGGAAACCAAAATTTCTCGGAAACTTTTCAAGCTGGTAGCATAATTTCGTCAATATTTTGAAGAGGATTGTTGAACACCTTCAGCGTTTTCAAACCAGTTTTATGTGTTGACGGATATAGAAGGAATGACCTCCTCACTGATTCCTAGATGGTGACTATAGGTCCTACTTCAATTTTGACTTACAATTACTCCAAACTGAGCAAAGATATTTGCATTCTGATACAGATCTAGATTCTACAGCTCAAATTACACACAGATCAAAGTTCGCTCCTAGTCACAACATATTATAAAACAGCCATAATTATTTCCATATTATTTCCATATTCATTTATGAGTGTGGCAGACGTTGTAGAATAAAAATTACTTAGCTTTAGTATGTGTGCAAGTTAAAGATGGTTGACTGAATTAAATAATGACATAACAGTGCATACAATATCCAGTTTCGAGTTACACATTTATGTCGTATGCAAAATTCCGCTTACACTAAATCTCCATTACACAATCGAGTTTAGACTATTTACTGCAAGCACTAACTATGTTTAGACAAAAATTCACTAACCCAGTATTCTAATGATTATAGATTAAGTCGCTTGTATGAATTCATCAGATTAATTGATTACTGATTAATTTCAGAATCTCTTCGTTTTCAGATTATTGATTAAAGATTAAATTAATCAATCAATCCATTATTATATTAGATTACTTAATCAACCGATTACCCACCCTTGGTGACTTGGTTTGAGTATTATGTAGTTTTTTATGGTCTGCTGCTTTTGTATCTTTATAAGGGACTGGGAAGACGTGAATACATCTTCTGATTTGGACTCGATTGAGCAAAGTAGAGACAGGAAATCGTCACGGTCTGAGAGTAGTGGGATAGTGAGGATGAGGAGGAAACTCCGTCCAATGAGTAAGTTATTTGACCTCAAGCATAATAGGTTTGTGAATAATTGTAAGTATTTTGCAATTTTTTAAGCGTCGGATTATTCTTATTCAGACCTCATGAGACATCGTCCACCGAGTCCTTAGCTGGATCAGAAAGTTTAGAAGTTCCTGAGGAGAGTGGGAAATTGAGGAAATCGTGGATTTCGAGTGGACAATTCCGGTGGTCGTTACCAGATGAAATGGAAAGACTGGGATGCTGAATTCAATACGTGGGAGTTCCGATCTAATCTTCTCCACTGCGATGAAGAACTCTTACGATTTTATAGGAAAAGGAAGGAGGAAGCACGAGCAGCTTTAGAAAATTCCAAGTACGTCGAATTACCTAACGGTAAGCGACGAAAAAAGGCACTAGTGAGTGACGTACCGCCTGATCCACGTACTTTCGATGTAAGGGTACAGGAATTCTATGACGTCAGTGGTAGATTAGCGGAGGAGGATATTTTGGTATGTGATGCTCTTAAAGTTGACCTTTTTTACATTTTGTTTAAATTCTAATTGCAAGTTACAATTGTTGTTGGCTTATAGAACGAATTTCAACAGCAAACATTGAAATGTTTGCATGCCAAACTCTCGGTGGCGTCTTGGCAAAGTCAACAAATTTATCGAGGATGCGGTAGATGGGAAACTTTCAGATGATGAGGTGAAAGCCTTGAAGAATGAGTTGCTACTCATCGAAGTCGACACCAAACGAAAAAGTTTGTTGACTGAAATAAAGGTCAGGAAACGTTTTTCAATGATAAATGTAATGAAGAAATTGATTGAAACACTCGTAATATTACAAGTTTTATCAAAATTGCAGAAATGGGAGAACCATATTAACATGATTACTGGCGGCCGTCCCAAAATTACAATAGAAAATGAGGTGGATACCAGTAGACCACCAATAGAATTTGAATTTGTGAACGAGAACGTTTTTGCGAATGATGTTTCTATCCCGACGGATTCACCCCTAGGCTGTGACTGTGAAACGGACGCGGACTAGTTGTTTCGCAGAAAGTCCAAATGTTGTGCAATGAAGTCTGGCTATCAATTTGCATAAACTAAATGCAGAAGGTATTTAAAGAACGGCCCTAGGCTAATCAAGGTGTTTTAATATAACAGGTATATACCATTTCATGCACGAATGAAAATATAATTGCTTGCAAGATTGCATTCGAGAAGCCTGTCAACTTCCAATTATGAAAGCATTATATTTTCATTCGTGATGAAATGGTGATAATACTGTTATATTAAACACTTGATTAGCCTAGGGCCGTTCTTTAAATACCTTCTGCATTTAGTTTATGCAAATTGATAGCCAGACTTCATGCACAACATTTGACTTCTGCCGAAACAACTAGTCGGTCCGTTTCACAGTCACAGCCTAGGGGTGAATCCGTCGGATAGAAACATCATTCGCAAAAACGTTCTCGTTCACAATCAAATCTAGGTGCTACTGGTATCCACCTCATTTTCTATTGTAATTTTGGGACGGCGCCAGTAATCATGTTAATATGGTTCTCCCATTTCTGGCAATTTTGATAAAAACTTGTAATATTACGAGTGTTCAATCATTTCTTCATTACATTTATCATTGAAAAACGTTTCCTGACCTTATTTCAGTCAACAAACTTTTTCGTTTGGTGTCGACTTCGATGAGTAGCAACTCATTCTTCAAGGCTTTCACCTCATCATCTGAAAAGTTTCCCATCTACCGCATCCTCGATAAATTTGTTGACTTTGGGCCAAGACGCCACCGAGGTTTGGCACTGCAAACATTTCAATGTTTGCTGTTGAAATTCGTTCTATAAGCCAACAACAATTGTAACTTGCAATTAGAATTTAAACAAAATGTAAAAAAGGTCAACTTTAAGAGCATCACATAGCAAAATATCCTCCTCCGCTAATCTACCACTGACGTCATAGAATTCCTGTACCCTTACATCGAAAGTACGTGGATCAGGCGGTACGTCACTCACTAGTGCCTTTTTTCGTCGCTTACGTTAGGTAATTCGACGTACTTGGAATTTTCTAAAGCTGCTCGTGCTTCCTCCTTCCTTTTCCTATAAAATCGTAAGAGTTCTTCATCGCAGTGGAGAAGATTAGATCGAAACTCCCATGTATTGAATTCAGCATCCCAGTCTTTCCATTTCATCTGGTAACGACCACCGGAATTGTCCCACTCGAAATCCACGATTTCCTCAATTTCCCACTCTCCCTCAGGAACTTCTAAACTTTCTGATCCAGCTAAGGACTCGTGGACGATGTCTCATGAGGTCTGAATAAGAATAATCCGACGCTTAAAAAATTGCAAAATACTTACAATTATTCACAAACCTATTATGCTTGAGGTCAAATAACTTACTCATTGGACGGAGTTTCCTCCTCATCCTCACTATCCCCACTACTCTCAGACCGTGACGATTTCCTGTCTCTACTTTGCTCAATCGAGTCCAAATCAGAAGATGTATTCACGTCTTCCCAGTCCCTTATAAAAGATACAAAGAGCAAGAGACCATAAAAAACTACATAATACTCAAACCAAGTCACCAAGGGTGGGTAATCGGTTGATTAAGTAATCTAATATAATAATGGGATTGATTGATTAATTTAATCTTTAATCAATAATCTGAAAACGAAGAGATTCTGAAATTAATCAGTAATCAATTAATCTGATGAATTCATACAAGCGACTTAATCTATAATCATTAGAATACTGGGTTA
The DNA here is from genome assembly GCA_001718145.1 of Orchesella cincta. Classification (NCBI taxonomy): domain Eukaryota; kingdom Metazoa; phylum Arthropoda; class Collembola; order Entomobryomorpha; family Orchesellidae; genus Orchesella; species Orchesella cincta. The sequence continues at coordinate 8,819 of LJIJ01001053.1, forward strand.
GTGAATTTTTGTCTAAACATAGTTAGTGCTTGCAGTAAATAGTCTAAACTCGATTGTGTAATGGAGATTTAGTGTAAGCGGAATTTTTGCATACGACATAAATGTGTAACTTATATTTTGTCGAAACTGGATATTGTATAAAGCACTGTTATGTCATTAATTTAATTCAGTCAACCATCTTTAACTTGCACATATACTAAAGCTAAGTAATTTTTATTCTACAATGTCTGCCACACTCATAAATGAATATGTAAATAATATGGAAATAATTATGGCTGTTTTATAATATGTTGTGACTAGGAGCGAACTTTGATCTGTGTGTAATTTGAGCTGTAGAATCTAGATCCTGTATCAGAATGCAAATATCTTTGCTCAGTTTGGAGTAATTGTAAGTCAAAATTGAAGTAGGACCTATAGTCACCATCTAGGAATCAGTGAGGAGGTCATTCCTTCTATATCCGTCAACACATAAAACTGGTTTGAAAACGCTGAAGGTGTTCAACAATCCTCTTCAAAATATTGACGAAATTATGCTACCAGCTTGAAAAGTTTCCGAGAAATTTTGGTTTTCCTCCCAAATTTTTGAAATACGCTTTTGCAGAGAGAACCTGCACTTCACACCTTAGATAATATGCTGATCATATTTTTTTGTTAATCTAAGATACGTAGATATTTAAGTGTTAAGTTTAATTGAGACTTCTACAATTTGTGTTTTATACTAATATTCCGAGTTATACTAAAGCACTTTTATACTACGTTTTTAAACAAAAATTCTACTTACATTTAGACTGAATCTCCATTATACTGTCGAGTTTAGACTATATACTACGAACAATAACTGCGATTAGACAGAAATTCTGGCCCCCTAGAAATCTATCCCAACTGGAAAACTAATGATTAAGTAATCAAAAGATTGATTGAATATTTTTGTGAAAGGTTCAGCGCCGTAATAAACAAATCTAAAACTTCTGATTTCTCAACATGTTCAGTCGTTTTCGTAAATTGTGTTTTGCTTGCCATTACACTTCCTATTGTGAATCTTCGTTTCAACCGTTTCATATTCTAGAGTTGATTTAAATACTTACTTTCATTTTCAAAAAAGCTCCTTGCCAAAATGAAGTTATCGAATAGCAAGAGAGAATCTACACCTTTCGTGTTTGACCGTGGATTTTTGAAATCGTTCATTCAAGCAGAGCTATGGATGTTGGGAGCGTGTAACACGAAAATAAAGAGAACCTTGTACTTATTAATGAATTATCATACTCATGTTTGAAAAAACTAATCAACTGTGAGATTAACTAATCCATTTAGTTAATCTTTAATCATTAAAATCAGGCGAAAAATAAAATATTTATTCAATAATCAGATTACTTTTTCTTCTTAAAATAAAGCAATTAATCGTAATCTGCTTAATTAAAAATACCAAACCTAACCTCTAATCTTTAATCTAAAGAAAATGTTAGTCACAAATATTTTAGAACATACCCGATTAAAGAGGCTGGGGATGCAGGTAGAGTCTCTTTGTCATCTTCAGAATCTCCACTAAAACTATCATCATCACATGATACAATACTCGTTGCAGCACTACTCAGCTCCCTCAAATCTGGGTTAAACTTTTTCTCCGTGTCTGCATTATCGTTTGATTGCGAACTGTTAAAGTCAGTTATTTTAACATTTTTATCACACCTAATTATTCTAATTATTGGTCCCTGTAATGATGACAAGTTGTTTTTTTTGTTACTCGTATTGGCGGTTGACATTTTGCCACCTTTTCTGTCACTGTTTTCTGTTTTTGAACTGTAAAGTGCTACAAAATAGTACATAAATCCAAAGTTTACAGTTTCACATTATAAACTAATGGCAGCACAAAACATGTTGCTTGTATCATAAAATTATTATGATTTTTTTTCAAGTGAAACGTGTTTTTTCACAAAACGGACTGAATTTGATTCCGAAACTACTAAAAGCAAACGGTCAACCAAAGAAATTTGAAAATCGAACGTGAATCTGTAATATTGGAAGTAAACAAACCAAATTCATAGATACACAGTAGTGCTGTATTGAACGGACATTTTTCTGACTGAGTGAACATTATATAATGTGAACATACATACAATACAATCCGTGTGAAACCATACGAGCATATGGTTGTGGGACTATACATTACAAGGAGTTGAGAGCAGCGGCCAGCCAAGACAAAAAAAGATTTCTTAGGTCTCTTGTGTATTTGGATATATTCGTGTTTTTATACCTATATATGTTAATCCAAGTGACTACTTGTGGCCAATGCTTCTTGTCTATTAAAGAAAACGTTGATGGGGAAGGCATGCATGTGCTGGATTTTATAAGTGCATAAGACTTCTCTAGCTTAGCATGACTCACATAATAGATTAGTAGGGATGTGTCAGATATTTGACACTGCTGCTTGCAGAAATGTATATCTACAGCGAGTGTAGACTAGTTGGCTTTGATGGCACATTTGGTGTGTGTTGCAATTGTAGATGAAAATGTACTTCTCATAAGAGGCATCATTTCGTTTCATGAGTTGTCTTGCAACTAAAGTTGAAAATGTTGCTTTGAACTGCAAACCAATCCACCACACATATAACTTGAGCTGAATGTTAATATGTCATACTGTGCAGCCTGTCATATTTTTGTGTAAGCAAAATAAAAACTAAGCTACAGTAGTAAATACATTTTCACAAACCCCATCATAGTCAAAATACGGGAGCAATAACTGGCAATAAGGGAACTAGATTGAAGAAAAGAGTTTTATCATGCATGTTTTAATCGTTTGGTTTGGTTGGAACCTTTTTGGTATATCATGTTCCAATACATAATACAAACGTTCATGTTTTCAAATGAAATTTTTCTTAATTTGTTACGCATAGCTTCAAATGTAATTGTTAACTGCGATTGAGTTACTGAACTTTAGTTCTACTGGAATTTAAAGTAAAGAAAGATATGTAGAGTACAATACTTCATTGAACGTACTTTTATACATATATAGCAACATATCTCTGTAAATTACAGCAATCTATGTTACGCAGATTGCCAAATTTTATCGTAATTGAGGGTGTAGTAACTAGTACCAAATTTGCTCATTGATACAGAACTTTGCGTTTCCATTTTCTTTCGGAACATGAATGCTTTACATTGCTTGCTCAGAACGATACAAAACTATGAAAAGTTGACGTATAGAAAATATTAGTTGGCAATTATACTTATATCCTTGTCAAATTAGTGGCATTTCTTTATTTGTCTTTAACTTGCATTTATATATAAAGAATGAATTACATCTAAAACATGTGGCATGCATGTCTAACTATACCTTTCATCTGATTCATGAATCCTGATGAAAGATACTAAAAACGGATGCTTGTAAAACGACAGAAAGTGATTTTAATTATTTAATGCGTTTTCAATCAACTTCTTCAATGACCAATTACTTTTATAACCGTTTATTCCATTTTTGTTGCATTGCAATTAAATAGGAGAACTTGAAATTTAAGTGAAGATACGAATTAAAGTTCATCTATAATGTGATATACTCTGTCCCCATACATTTTCATTGTCTCCAACTCCGCAAGCCCGTTTTCAGCACGCTGAATCAAATCCAGTTCCTTCCATTCTGCTTCAAGGGCTTCCACATCTATTTCAAAAACCTTCTGGATACTGAAAACAAATGAAAGCATTTGTTAAAACGTTGGGTTGATATAAGTTTTATGTAAGTAGAAGCAATCTTAAGTTATTTACTTTTTATCATTCATTAAACGTGTTATCAACTCAGCTAATACAGTCTCATCCAGTAGCAAAGTGTTGGCTGGAACATCAACCTTCTTCAAATATTTTAAAGCTTGATCAACTTGCTCCTCGTAATTTTTATATTGTTCTAAAATTTCCGTAAAACTGCGTCGAAGTGACTCAACTTCAGGGAGTCTAGCTGGGAATAATCCGCTGCTTTCAAGCTTTCCTCTAAACTCAACTGTCAGCATTATAAATTTAAACCCCTGGAATAAATACATAACAATTAGAAGATTATAGTCCTCAACTTTGCTATTTAAAGAACTCGTGTTGTTTTTATGAATTCTGTATCAAATATTCTAACTTACTTGTTGATGTAGTTTTTGAACAGTGTCCTGCTTCGCCCACAACGATACTAAAAGTGGGCCAACTACTAAATGCGGGGGGAAATTGGCAACCACTCCATTTAAAATAGCAAGCTGTTCGTTGCACTCCTTTGAGCGCTGAAGCAGGTTCATATCCCTCCACTTTGTTTCAAGCATTGATATATCCATAGCAGAGATTTTGCGCACACTGAAGTAAAACAAATAGTAACCTTTTAACATCTTCATGGTCAAACGCTGCAGCTGAATAGTCGTTTTGAAATACTTACTGATTGTTGTTCAAAAACTGCTGATAAATACCCGGAAGCTCAGCTTCCTCCAAGCCAGGGGTCTCCACTAAACTGTTGCTGAATTCCAACCATGGAGCAATGAAATCGTTTACGGGCTCATAAAGTTCCAGTATTTCAGTCATGAATTTATCACTCAACTCAAGCAGTTGTGTTGTATCCGTCCTGAGTCGTTCGAAATTATCCCAAACCGTTGTATTTACAACGACTACTTCAATCAGTTTTAGTTCCCGGATTGTTCCAGCAGCATCACTGCTCACTTCCGTGGTCTATATTTAAAAATAGTTAATTCCCTTTTTATTGACACGTGAAACTAACAACGAACTACTTCGTTTAGATTACCTTTGACCTAAATGCCATGGGAAATATTAATATGGATTGAAATTGATTGATTGAATGGAGTGGAAACAACTTATGACTTACCTCAAGGATTAGTTGAGTTAGCTGTAGATGCTTTCTCAGCATAGAGAGCAGCATAGTGAATAAAATCTTATCAGCCAACATTTTGATTGCCTCTTTTCAAACCTCACTAGCACTTACTCTCAACTTACTTGATAGGTTTTTTGTCCTTTCCACTGATTTTGAAAGCGGAACTTGTTCAGCTAAGTTTGAAAATGGAATATCAAGTAAAACCGGAACTTTAAACTTTAGGCTGCCTAAATATTAACTTTTTGTTAAATTGCAAGATTCGTGCAAAAGTTCTTTTTCTAACATTTGCAGGAAAATACACAGTATTGTAGCTAGTCAGACTACTCTAGTCATCATGGGGAACGTCTCGAGTCTGAGCAAAACATGTGTAGGTGAGAACAAGGACTTGACTTTTTTTTCAATGTTCGAAAAGATCGTTGGTGACATCATCATCATCTCATGCACGAAAGAATAAAGTATGCAAAGGGATAACATGGGTTTCAGCCTGAATGGGAGAGATTGCTTGCTTTGGTGGATTGTAGAGGTATTTGTTCGTGCATGGCATTTGTGCATACTGAAACCTGTTGCAACACGACAAGATGATGAAATGACTCATCTCGCAGCAACTGCATCTCTTCGCTACTTCTCTTTGATTTTTATGCACTTTTGCTTTGTTGAGGGCACGTACATTTCAAACTTTAATACAACTATGTATTCCAAGGCCACACGACACTAGCAGAGCATGGAGTTGCACGTTCCTGGATGATAACGTAAGCACATCTTCATATGCATGCAGCTTAGACAAGGACAAAGGGCATCTTGACTTCCTCCCCTTAATATTACAGATGACAGCCCGGCTTTTAAATCAATAATGTTTGGATACCTCTAGAAACATGAATGGTGTGGTAGTGTAGTTGGCAGTTTTGTAGGTTTTTTGACCATATTACAATATTACAAAGTGGGAACAAGGGAACAAATGGAATCATGCTTGCATGGTTTACGGGAAAATCTGGATTTTTTTCTTGGCTGCATACTTTACAAGGAGTCTTAAGTAGATGAGGGCAGCAGTGCAGTATAAATAACGTTATTACCTAACAACATATATACTTATTATCCAACATCATGCATCGTCATTTGTCAAGATTGATAACATGCCAAGCTTATGTATATGAAATACAAGTTTGATATCAAAATAAAATGCCTATTTATCAGTTATAAATTTCATGTTCTCTTAAACATTTCCACAACGCGTTCAACTTTCATTTCAGAATAAACCTTTCCCAATTGAAACTCCGGTTCCGTCACGTTTTTAAGTATTTAAAATTCGTATTGTTATGTGAGTCGGTCAAATGAAACTCAAGATAAGTTGGTCGGTGTTGCAATGTTTGTCATTGAGTACACGCCTGGCGGCATTTCCTAAACAATGTATATTGGGTAATATGTAACAGCCATGATGTCATTTAAAAAATTCCATAACTTAGTCGCAATAATATATAATCTCAATTTTTTTTGAAACTATTTGAGGGATGTGATCCATCATTTTAATTATATATTCATGCGACTGGCAATTCTTATCAAGTTTACATTGATAGTGCCAAAAGTTTCGAAATTCAAATTTTCAAATTTTGCATGTGTATTAATGCTATTCATAACGTTTTGGAATAGCCAAGTTGTCTAATGCTTCTTAGTTTTCATGTAAATTATATTGTGTTAATCATAAAATTTGAAAAACTACCATATTTAAGTGAATACTGCAAACTGAAAACTACCAAAAACTGTATTTATCTGCATTTGGAATCAAAATTTTGTCGCCGACCAATTTACGTGAGTTGATCACAATGTGTCAGATGAACTGATACAAATGTTTCAACACAGCATTAAAATCTTCTCTCCACAATACAAGTATTTTATCTAAAGTAATTCAGGAATTAAATGTTTTAAAAACGTTTAACTATCTAAAACCCAGGCTCACACGGAAAAGTTCATGGTGTCAGATTGGTGTTCACATTTGGTGAGTTGGTGGTAATTCGAAACATCGTTGAAGGAGGTTGCTGCACGTCCTGCACTTGAGTTGCACCCGCTCTGTGGTTAAAAAGTCAAAGGCAAAAATCAGTTGAATTAAATATCTTCAAAGGAAAGCATAGAATTAAACTCAGATCTGGCATTGCTTACCCCAGTTAGTGATTTTTTTCTTGTTAAAGACAGAAAGATAAACTTTTCCACACTTTGGGCACTTGTGCGGAACAGGTAGCTCCTGCCTGTAATCAATAGTCTCCCAATCATCCTCAATCCATGGAATCGTCCCATCTGACCAGCTGGCAGTTTCAGTTAATCGGGAATGCTCCAAAGGCAGAGGCGCGTCCCCGGAAACACTGTCGTTCCCTCCAAATCCATCCACTGTTCCGATTTCCTTCTTTTGAATTTGCGGTGGGTTGTTTTCCAGCTGCAACTGCAAGTCATCAGAAGGGTCCACTTGTTCAATTTCGTAAGTGATGGCGTCGTCTCCTTTCTTCAGTTCGAGCACGTTTCTCTGAAGCTTTTGTCGTCCATCGTAGGGCAACACTTGAATCCCGTAAGAAACGAGGTTCAGGGATGTTGTAGAAGCAGGAACTGTGTCAGCACTCATATTGTCAACCTGAATTCCACAAAAAACAACCCATAATGAATAAAATGAACACAAATATCACTTTATGTTAGACACAATGAAACTCTTGCTAATACCTTCAGCTTTGTTTTAAAATAGTCAACTAGTCACACTTTGCAGTTTTCTTTTTATTTAAACGAAATGTTTACACTGCGCTGTCACAACAAAACTCCTTTTGTGTAGAGTGTATTGGACAAATGATGACAATGATCATCTGGTTCTCCTGATCTTTCCTCAGCATCCGCTACTACGCTGACTCGCTGCTCTTTGCTATTAAGTGCTAACATTGGATAGGATCCAGTTCGTTTTTTGCGTGTGCAGAAACGTTTAACGCTTACTTACAATTGGTTCATCTCAGTCGGAGCATAGCTAGCAAGCCTGTCGTAGTGAAGAATATCATGTACGACGACTTTATAACTGAAATGGTAACTTATGTTATTGTATCCCTGCAGAATTTTTAGAGTGGAAACGCCAAACTGCTTCCTGCCACAAGTATTGGTATTCCCCTGGAAAGAAATTGCTGAAAAAAATCAGTTCAAGGTGGGATGTGTGCTATGTAAAATTATCTCATAATAGAGATAAGGAGATGGTGTGTAAAATGATATTGAGTCGGTCGCTCAAAAAAATGGGAGCGTGAAAGTTTTGTCATATATTTTTTCCTATTAAATTAATGCTTAAAACATCAGAGCAATTAAGATATTTCTAACGAAGGACGAGTGAGAAGAGGCAAAACCAAAGCATGACTTGATTATTCAATGAAAATCCAGAGTGTATCTCTCATTGCCACATTTCACAGTTTTGCTAAACTCTGTAATGACCTGTGTTTTATTTAAAATCCGAACAGACAGCGGACTGAAGAGATTTTAAAAAAAACTTTATTTTGAATGGGGTTTGTAAGTATTTGGACAATTTTGATGTATACAGCGAGAAGAAAGTTTTTATATAAGGAAAAATGAGTGACAATCTATGTGGATGTTTGAGTACTTATTAGGCAAAGTCAGGGTTTGAAGAATTAATTTCATCAACATTTTTAAAAACTTTTGCAAGTTAGGTGACACTTAAAAACAGCGAGAGAGATTGTTTGATAATGTCACAAACGCGAAAGCATAATTGATTTGAATGAAGTTGGTGTTTTTAATATACTTTATTTGTTGCATATTTGTGAATGCAAAATATATAAATACTCATAACATTTTATAATCGCACACGCTTCTATCGTAAGGCTTAGACCTACAACTAGTTCAATGCACAAATAAAAATTATAGCTTAAAGTTGGTTCAGCTAATCCCTATGTGCTTCCACAGTTTTTCCTTCAGCCACACAGTTCTTTGCTCTCTGAGTTGAATTTATTTGTTTTCATTCAACTTCAAACATCTCCGCATCAATTTCACTAGAATTTATGATACTAGAAAGTACATAACGCTTTACTATGCTATAATCAAAGTCCTAGCCTGAGCATTCATCATCCAGCTCACCTGGCGATTACCTTTCATCACTCAACATACGTCGCTCGCAATCAGATCATTATACAGTGCATTTGTGTCTGTGTTCAGGAAACTTATGGGTGAACGAAATGAAAATATCATGGGTTAGGTTAATAACAGTGAAATATTCAAAGTGAATTTGAATTGAATAAAATGTCTTTCACCCACATCGAAATCAGTAGAAGTGGTCAAGATAAATGTTGATTTTGTGGTAGTTTGAATGTATAAATGGCTCGAATCTTTCAGATAATGATATCATGTAATGCAGGTGTTGTCCTGAAGATAACAAATGAGCAAACAAATCTGCGAAATAAAGTTTTAAAGTTTTTATAATTGTATAATTTCCACAATGCCTGCATCATATTCAACTTATAATTAGAAATTATTTTGAACAAGGAGCAGTATGTAGCCGATAAGCCGTATACATGATGATCCAGCTGAAGCTTAATATAAATGGTCGGGTTACCTTTATAATTATCCAGGGTTTGTACATTTGCAGTTTCGAATTGTTATTAAATTACACCAGGATAATAATGGTATTGAAAAATTATAAAGAAAATGAAAATGGACGGAGAAAATGCAGTTATTTATTTCGTTGGGATCTATGTTTTTACTTGTAATTAACTGTTTTTGTAAAAAAGAAACAGATTAATGACTTAAACTTTTTAAATGTAAAATTAAAAGCACTGATATATAATACAAAACGTAAACTAAGAACAACAACCTTTAAACGAAGCAAAAAAGTAATGACATAATTAAATTATACGTTACTTCATAGAAAACACTAATTACTGCAATTTTAAAACTTCACACGACATTTAAGTTAGTTTCTACAGTTTTCCACACTTGGTTTACAAATTCTAATTGCCAACGCACCAATATAAATTACAACTCAAACAAAGGTAAATTAACACTAGCCCCCAGGTGTTTCCAATGCCTTCAAGTCAGCAAGGTAATCCATTGCCCGCTGGACCAAGTTCATTTGCTTCCATTCCCCTTGAAACTTATCCACATCTATTTGGTAAGCCTCTTGGATACTAACGTGAGAAATATAACATTAGTATGCTACAATCAAGTTCTGAGTAGTTGTAACCAAGCTTAGCGAGTTTCATTACCATTCATCGTCCAACAAACCCCCGCTGGAAATAGGCACATCATTGTCATTTCTAAAAATGAGATTGGATGCTTTCTTCAAAATTTCGGATGCATCAGCTAATGTTGGTTTGTAATCAAGGTAGTCTTCCCAAACACGATTGTGTCTGTTTTGCATGAGTCGAAGCGTATTATGCGTGTCCGCATTTTTTGCAATGTTGTCAAAGGTGGTTTTAATCTCTGCCAGTATATCCTTTAAAACGTGACACTAGAGCAAAAAAACAACTATTAATTGTTCAAGAGACTTTCTATTTTCTTCACCACCTTTCAACTAACCTGCAAAATCAAATTGGCAAAGTGGTCTACTTTTGCTTGGATAATGGACACTACTTCCACTTCGTCCTTCCGGTCAGCAAGCAGATCGCCTAACTTTTCCTTACACTCCTTCAGTCGCAGAGTAAGATTCAAGTAATTCCATTCAGCTTGAAGCTGGGTCACATCCAATCTCATAAATACCTTAACGCTGAAATCAAAATGTCACAAATTAAAATGTTTTCCTTGCCATTCCTGAGGAGTTTGTAAAATAAATCATGACCGTATCTTCAATTACCTTTCATTGTTAACAAACTTTTGAGCAATCTCTTCCAACTCATCTTCGCCGTATTCCGGATTCCGTTTTATGGCTTGATAAATATGTACCCATCGTTGGAGTACGTCTTTAATGGGTTCATAATAATTCTGCAGTTTGACAACAAAATTCTCATGCAGATTAATGAGCTCAATCCCTTCCGACCTAACCTGGTGAATGTCCGATTCAGTTTTGTGGGTCTTGAGTCCTTCAGCTGCTGCATTTAATTGGTCAATAAAGTCACTTGATAGGGCGCTGATTTCCGCTACCTAAATATATGAAACAATCTTAAGCAACTGAAGATTTTGCGTGCCCGAATTTTTCTGCTATCATACTTGAACTTTGAATTTAATTTATCTGTCACAATTTACCTTCAACATTAGCTGGCCAACTTGCATCTGCTTTCCCAGGAAAGGGAGAAACAACGTGAATACAATTTGTAGCCTCATAGTGAGCTTCTGTCAGAGTTTAAAGCATTTAATTTGTAATTCAGTTTACTTAAATGGTACTGGATTACTAAATAAATATTTTGAAGATAGGGATGACTCGTGGTATAAAAACTGCAAAACAACTTGTATCTAATCTTTCACCGTAAGCAAAGCACTTCTTGCTGCAACAAACTGTTTTGTGGGTGGACGATTCTAGGGTGGCTTGTGAGCGTGACTCAACTCAACCTTATGCAAAGCAAGTATACTTTTATCGTAGGTGTTCCTGTTGGATCATATGATCATGCTCTCATCTCATGCTACTTTCAAACCAAAGATATGTTATATATATAAGTACATGTATCCTCCTACACACAGATATTATGACTCAAATGGCTTTCGACTGGAAAGTGAAACGTATATTTGTACTTCTCAGGTTCATATTTCTATGCGTAATAAATGTGGAATGCTTGGTGTTGCAGTACCCAAGTAGTACACGAAATCTATGGAAAATGTCAATGATTTCATTAGGCTAAGCTTTTGTGCAAAACGGAAAACAGGAGTATTTACTGTTTGTACTTGTTATTTTTTTCAATTATACAATATATATTTTATTTTTAATGTCTGTCAAAGCATCGTTTATATGATGCCTATCAATCTACAATTTTCTCCCAACGCACGAAAATTTGATCTACTACAGAATGGAAATGAAAACCTGAACCTTATTAAAATTTTAAACAAGATAAGTTGTTGGAACATACAGCTGTTTAGGACAGGAAAAACCATAAACAACTTTGAAATCAAATTTATCTAATATTCTATCTAAAATTTTATCTAATATTTTTCAATACTTTTATAATTTGGCGCAAAAAAGTTTATATTTAATTTCTAGCTTTAGGTTTAGAGTTGAGTAAACGGACCATTTACAATGCCATTAACTTTATTGTACTTACTATAAGGTGGAGCTGGTAAGGTTGGAGCTGATATTGCGAATGATTTTGTCACATGTTGTACAAATCGTAACAACATTGGAATTAATGAATGCAATGTGAAATGCAATGACGAACATGTCGTTTCTAGCACGACGCTCTTCGTTGACAAACATACTTTTTCGTTCAGAATGTAGTAGTAACATAAAGTTTTGTTTAGATGGGTAGATAGGCAGTAGCAAACAAGTTGAGTAAATGTGTATTCATAGGATCGAAAGGCTCGAGACCATCGCAATGTCATTACTGCTTTTCATGTACATCAGTGTTATAGGGAAAACTTGAAAGACATCAGTATTAGACAAAAGATATGATTTACAAATCAAAAACTTTGCTGCAACCACGTTAGCGTTATGGCAGGATTCAATCGTGCACGGTTGACAGCTAGAGTCGTGAGAGTAGCTAGTTTTATGCGGTGATATATTGATCTTGGAATGGGAAATTCTTGTGAACCTTATCGCTTCCTTAATTTGCATGTGAAAAGCAGCATATGTTCATATAATGCGATTTTAATGCCTGACTTGCACTGCACTGCAGATTATTAAAAGGTAACACTAATACTAGTGACAACCATAATTAAAGTCGAAAAACTGGTATATATATGTATGAAACGTCTTCCAATGACTGCTAGAAATACACCGTAAAAGATATTTAGTAGGGTACTTCAATATCCATATATTACGCAAGTAGAATTGCATGCATGTGTTTTGAGCTTCTGACTTTTTTATAAACCACCACGATATCTTTACAATGAAGACCAAGCTATTGCTTCTGACTTTTGGCCAAGATGCAAAAAGTACATCTCGCCTTCCTACCATTCATTCATTCATCCTAAAAAAGTGAGCCGGTCAGTCGGAGGAACAAACCAAGAACATTCCAACCATTTCAGGTTGAGTCATTCAGTCAACAAGTTTTGTCAAAGTCATTTCAAAAACATTTCTTGTGCATTCCTCATCTATTTCAAACCCCGCATTAAATACACCGACTCACAAATGCAGCAACAGCACAACCACTTCCACCACCACCTCGGGAATCTGCACCGGCAGCTCAGGTTAACAGACCATGCGCAACGGATTCTTTCGCTCGAGTACAAAAGTGGTGTTAGATAACCGTCAGAAGCTTCGGAGACAGAGGAGTCTAATAAAGGCCTAACAACTGAGAATTCAAAGCTCAGGAAGAACATAGATAAACTCAATGCGACCGTTTTGGAACCTAAGCGAAAGGTAAACTCAAATAGCTCCGCGAGTACAAAGATAACCACTCTGGAGGAAAGTCTGAAGCTGAAAGATAGTGAGCTGAAGGCTCAGGCGAAGGAAATTTTGGAGCTTCGAGCAAATCTTGAGAGAGAGGAAAAGCGGATGTGTGAGGAGGAGCTGGAGAATATGGGGTCTGAATTGCGAACCTTGGAGGAGCTCATTGACACTGAAAAACGGAAAGTGGGACTTCAGCATCTAATCACAATCAAAACCTTGATATTCAAACTACAACTTTAAAATATGCACTGCACTATAATCAATTGAATCTTACAATTCCAGGCTTTAAGCAAAAAAATTTGTTGAGCAATTAAATGGCGGACATAACTTGGAACCAAGTATTTTGTTTTGGAAGGATTACATTTATTTAGATGAGTATTGTACTTTCTATTCAAAATTGTTTAGTTACATAGATTTTTAGTTTTTAGACTAATCATGTGACAGTTTATAAATACTAAACTGTGTAGGTGATGGATATGAATGCAATCTTACATAATCTTATATTGAACTAGATGTAATATAATTTAGTGCTCGTTTGCTTTAATTAATCATGAAAGACTTGTTCATTTGAATCCGATTTGTTTAAACTGTTTTAATATTTTGTAGTAATACTCTGCGTGGCACTCTTACTTTGCTTTGTTTACATTATCTGCTGGATATAGACGTCCCCTCTAAAAGTTGCAGCAGATACTCACATCCTCATTTACCACAATGGTACGAGGCTATATAGTAAAAATCTATGTCAACAAAGCAAAGTAAGACTGCCACGGAGAGTACTTTCTTAGTTAATTTTTAACATTTAGACGTTATCGTTTACAACATTATATGAGTTGGAGAACTCGCATTGTTGCTCATTTAATTATAACACTGAACTTACATAAACTGTTCGTATGTCTATGATTCATTTCGAAAGTGGATTTGTATTTTATAAACTTATCACAACAGTAAATGACGTTGACATGTATTGCAATTTGAATAAAATCTCCAAAACGTGTCGTTCAATCAATGAAGTTGGTATTCTCGTATTTGTATCACTCATAACGTACTAGCTCTCAAAGTCGAAGTCCATTCGTTTAGCGGTTTCTCGTAAGCTGTAGATTGACACAAAACGTGTCCCTAAAAGTTCTGAAGGATATTACTTTACCTAAAAATAAGTCGTTTTTATGATCACGGCTAAGCTTTTCTTTCAGTTCAACTTAATTCTTACATTGCCCCTTAAGGTTACAGACTCACTAGACTAAAGAAAGCTGAACGACTGAACAAGTGATTGAGGTTCAATCTGAGGTTTCAGCAAACTAAACGTTACTAACAGAAGAAAAATTTATTTTCACAACTATATTCATGGTTAACTTAATCATCTGCAACATGTCATCCATTTTCATTATGCAAAATGATAAAACTTTGTTGACATCCTTCATCCATGACTTTGATTTCCGGTTTTCGTGCTAAAGTTTTTGTTTTTAGTAACAAGTAACTGAAAACAGACAAATGGTTTGATGACTGCGCAAACGAAAATTATCAATGTCTACTTTGGTTTTTATTACAAGGAACACTTTATTTATCATCTTCAAGAAAATATCCACAATACATGCGTAAGCCCCATAGAATGTGTTCCATCATTATAGCATATAATATTTACACCCAAGCCAATTTAAGTTATTACATTGTTATCTATACAAAATGTGACAAAAATTCAAATCTAAATCGTTCGCGGGCTACTTTAAAACTAAATATACAATAAATATTCACAAACACACAACAGTTACAACAGTCAGGTCATAACAAACGTCGACCTTCTTTAAATTCAGCTTCAATAAGACTCAACGCTGTCAACTCTAGAACAATCAATTAAATTAAACTATTATAATCAAGGTCCAGCTTATTTACTACTGAATAAATCCCTAAGATATTCTACAAAATCCATTCTATTGAGCTGAAAACAAGAATTTTATTCATCAAATTTTCCTAAATCCACCACGTCCAAGATAAAGTCGTTAGCAACAACTGGATCCACCGGTTCTCCTCCGTTCAAGGTTTTCATCTCGTTCGTGGCAGACTCCCGTAATTTCTCCAACTTCTTTTTCACCAGGTTCCTGAAAAGAATTGTAAAACGCGTTTACGTTTACGTGCACACACAAGTCACATATAAAAAGTGCAATCCTTACTTTGCAAGCTTCGTCACAATCGCTATTTTCAACCGAACAACCACATCAATTTTATCCAAAAGTCTGACAAACTCATACAGCTTCCACAGGGCAGTTGGAGTGTTCCAGTCGGGGTCAGCGCTCTCCATTTTATGCATAAGCATTTGGGCTGCAGCCGCAATCAACTTTGGTAAGTTATATTCGTGGCCAAGTCTCAGCAATCCGGCTGCTACTTCGAAAGAGGATGAAATGGGCAACTCGTATTTGAAGTATATCCATTTTAAAAAGGCCGAAATAGTCGTCCCGTTTTCTCTGAGCATGAGCTTGTTTCTAGACTGCAGTGGTTCTTCCTCTGCTTGCTTCCGAAGTACAGTCCTTTTCAATTCCTTGCTCTGAACTGAAAGTAAAAAATACAAAATCGGATATTATATTTCAAAGCAAAAATAAGCAACCAAAAGGAATAATCTTTAACTTACCGCTCAGGATAACTTTATGACAGTTATATGTGATGCCGTCATAACTGGATGTCAACTGGAAATCAGCAAACCCATGCTCGTGCAGCATGAGCTGCAAATGTTTATGGTTATCGTCAAAAGCGGCACGTATTTCAGCGACACTGGTCAATCTTATGGTCGTCTGGATGTCTGCAACTTCGTGTTCTTCCGGGACACGAATGGAACAAAGGTGCTACAATGTTGAAAGTAAAGAAACCAGTCAGATATTTTTATTCTATTGGAATTTTGAAAGCGAGACATATTATTACCTTTATGAAGTTCTGCAAGCCAAGTGGGTTGGTCCAATAGTTCGTGTAGTAAAGCACATTTTTCAAATTCTTTGACAGTGGCGATCCCATGTTGTATTCCTCCTTGCAAATCGGATGAACTGTAAAATAGAATAAACTTGGTTTCATACTCAATGCAAAATGAACAGACATTGCTACTGGTCCTAACAAAAATGTGACTTACAAGGGAATTTAATTGCTGTGAGCTGTGAGCCTCCAAAACTGCACTGCAAATAAAAGCTGATTGGCTTGAACTGACTTGGGTTAACGTCGGCTGATTGTGTACAAGTTGGACAGTCACAAAGTCGGAAGAAGAGAACGGGCGCCTTGTTATCAGCACGTGCAATCACACCGAACTTTGAACTGGAATAAATAAATAAGCTGCAAGAATGTAAACTTAAAAACCCTTAAACATTTGTCTCTCATTAAATTTTACCCTGGGTAGAAGTTCCTGTTTCCAGAGGAGTTTGGCTGTAAACTGGTCAGTCGGTGTGCTTCCTCTCGTGCAAGCTGGACGCTTTCCGGAAGAGAGAAAGTGAAGAAAATGTCTGTTGTCCCAAACTCAAAGACGACCTCTTCCAGATTGGCTCCACAATCTCCTAACCCGTACAAATTCCGGAACTGGTCAATGTCTGGCGTTGCAACTAACGAGTATGCGTTAAGGATTAGCCTAATGTCCAGATGTGGATGATGGATTGTCGGGATGGTGCACTAGTACTTTGGTAGCCATTTTCAAACCTGTTAAACGAAATTTTAAGTCACAATATCAACTAATATAACTTGAAGGAAGTCAGTAGAAACGACTCTCACTCTTACCGAAAAAAATAGCTATTTCGTATTCGATCTAGGAAAGTAAAAATTATGAAAATCAACGTTCCGGAACTCTTGAACCACTTGAGAATATAATTTTTCGAATGACTCGGTTTCTTGTCAACCTCGCAGTCTGACAAACAAATCAGAAATGAAATCTGCACGTCATTTTCCGGGTTATTTATAGTGGGATCTGACCTACTGCTGAGGTATTAAAGGCACTACGTTGCAATTGCCAGTCCTATCTCGCTTTACCCTCATCACTTTGTCAGCTACTAACTTACGTGAAACGAAAACAAAGACATTTTCAGCCTGAGCTAGATATGCATACCTGCGTGAGGATGCTTGTCTTTCATCAAAACGTAATTTCTCCATAAACTACGATTTTCTTCCTTCTTAACATAGATAATTTGAAATATTATTACGACGTTTATGAAAGGTCAAGGACATGGTAAATTGAATGAAAAGGATTCAACTGAAATAATTTAATAAGTGTCGTTGAAAGTAAGAAAGGACTAATTGAATGAAATCTTTATGTCGTAAAGACATAATAATAGCATTGTAATGTGTTATAAAGGAAGCATTCAAACATCAAAAAAGTTGAAGTAACCCATTTGTTGATAACGTTTTGAAACAATGAAGACGAAGATGAATATTAAGAATTAAAAATAGTTGACTGTTAAATACCAAGTTTTGACAACTTCCGTCTACTGCTTTCACAAGTCTATGTGTCTGTATAACTGAAGCTGCAATTTCTGAATATCCTTCTTAGAACTCTCACTCATTCGTTAGTTGTTTGAAGTTATTTCCAATAAAACAAGGGGGTCATTGTGATCGTATGAATGATAATGATTTTTGGAACCGATGTAAGCACACGTGCTAAACTTCCTTGTTACATTTTCATGTTGAACTTAGGTATGTTGTAGACGTTTTATAATGAGTGTAGCATTATTACTGAACTGCTTAACACCGAAATGATTAGATACAATGGAACTGAATTTCATTTACTAAAACCAATTCACTGTAACAAGTAACAACAAACTTTCTAAATTAGTATACATCCAACCATTCTAGGATGTTTTTCCCGTTGAATACATCCACTCAACGATTCCATTTCGCATTTCCAAGATATCACTGATGCTGGGCTCAGAGTTGATCTGGTCTCGTCTTCGTTTTCCATGGAAAACATGTATATGCAGAACTTCTACACGATATAGAAAACTATCAACATGATGAACTTGGCACGAGAATGTCGGAAGCATAATTTCCAGAGATTTACAAAACGTTTTAAACATTATTTATGCAGTTAGTACGATTAATGGTAAGGAAGTGCAGAATTACGAAAGTAAAATTAACTGCAACCAACTCAACTTTATTATTTAATAAATTGTAATCAGTTAGTTCCACTTTAGATATTAAATAAATACAAAAGTATTTAGTGACTGTGTTTGAGTTGTAAAATCATTTACAAGGAAAAATATTGAATATAACTGATTGAGTATTCAAGCATTTAGCTTTGAATAGAAATAAAATGTTAAAAACGGAATAAAATCAAACAGCTACTGGGTCATCCTAATTACTTTTCGCTTGGAAATCCATTTGGCACCGTTGGTTGACTCTGTAATAGCAAGGCTCCGCTTCAATACGTTGCTACCATCCGCTTTAATTCGGCTGCTGTTGGTTAAGTCCAGCTGAAGGGCGTGTAGCTCATCCCTGTCAACTCCATATCTGAATACTGCTTCCCCGTACTGCTCGAACTGTTCGAGCATCCAAGTGCGCTTCTGCAAATAGGCAAAGGAAAAGTTTTAGACATGCTTACAAATATCTGGTCAAGAGAAAAACTGGAAGTCACTTACTCGGTCGGACATCACAGGTTTAAATCCGATCTCAACCATCTCCTTGTAGTCCATGCACGAGACTCCAAATGCAAGATATTCCCTAGGGTACTTTTCCCCTGTCAACTGCTCAAGTGTTTGAGCTGCAACTTGCTTCCGGCCATAGTGGTGCACATCGGTGTCAACTCCTATCAAAAGAAGGAATATGTCACAAAGAAATTAGTAAAGCTTGTGCATTTCAGTCATAATCCCATTTGACAAAGTTATAAAACATCTTACGAGACATGAGTTTGGTCCCCAAAAAGCATTCAATGCCAAACACCGGCTTGTCCTTTTCCTCAACGTTAGATGAAATAACAAAGCGAGGAACCTGAAGTCCATTCAGGTCACAAAACTTGAAAAGGTCGTCGCAAACACGAGGGCTGATCCTCCAACCAGGAAGCAATCCGAATGGGACGACACGCAAGCCGCTTTCTCTCACCTTCATCTTCAGGAGAATGTCCAGTGCAGCCATTTGTGTAGATGCCCTCTTGTCATAAGCTTCTCCGGTCCCTAAAATTAAACAGTAGAAGCAGTAAGTTATTGATGGGGCTATCTGATACAAGTGTTCCTTAACGTTGCAAATAATTAAACGTACCCTTGAATCGACCCACAATTAGTTCAGTTCGGATCATAGGCTTATGAGCATCAGCAATCGGTAAACATGTGATTTCCTGGTGGATCGTTTCTTTATAGAAGGTGGCGCATTCTTTGAGGGCGTGAAGAGGAGTAGACACCTGTCCATTTGATTCAAGCAGCTCGTTACGATGATTTTCGTAGTATGCTTCCAAATCCTTGAAAATAGCCTCCATCAAGCACTCCATCTTCATTTTGCTGGCCTTTGCTTCTGGAGACGTGGCACTTTTCTTAATTCCTGCACCAGATGAAACGGCTAGGTTGCCGACTACTTCCGCCATACCAACCTTGCTAGTTTGTCCACTGAAGGCAGCATTATCTGAAAGGCTGGTAGTACCAAAACGCAATACCCGTTCCGGTTTCTGTGAATTAAGAATAAATTCATTGAATAACTTACTCTCATTAAAAAACATTATGCCATTTTAAAAACTGTGTTTCACACCGTTTCCTCATCAGGTAGGTTTCTCTGGCTGCTGCTGAACTTTCGTTTGCATACCCTTCTCCCAGTTTGGAAATAGGCTCAGAAGTATCCATTGGTTCCCATTGCTGCGAGTACAAAAATAAACACAGTCAATATGACATACATTCTAACTTTCTTTGATCAAGCAATGGCAGTTTTTTATTACCTGGAGTTGCGTAGCCATTTGAGTGCGTATTGGATAAGTTGTACTTTCACCGTTTGCATCAGGGTTGGCAACGACAGAGCCGAATCGAAGTGCACGTTTAATTTTCTGAAAATATAAATAAAATCAATTTACTACTTCGCCCCAATTACAAGCAATGTAAGGCTTGAAACTGCATGCCATACCTTCTCTTCCTCACTCGTACTTCCTGCTATTCCCTGTGAGTTGCATAAATTAAAACTTTTTAGTATTATAAGTTTTAAACATACTTAGAACGGGTTACAAAAATAATAAATATAATTTGAATCATACGTTTTGTTGTAAAGCAAAGTTTATCGCAAGTTGTCCACCACTCACGGCCCCACTGTCTAAGGAGTTGGAGTTATCCAGAGTCTCACAAGTTCCATCAGATAACTACGATTTTGAAATAAAAATATAAAGTTTCCTGTATTTTAATTGATTCCTAACCATAACCTTTGTAAATGCCTTTACCAAATCCGCTTCCACAGTGTCAGTCCGATTATTTTCCTCATCCGGGTCGGAACATTGCAGCTGGTGCTCATCCATCTCCACGATAAGTCCTTTACTCTTCAGGTTGGCTTCGTTTTCTTCTAAGCTCAACTTTAGAGTGGTCTCCACAACTTTCGGTAGGATTGGCTGCAAATCAAAAATGAAATGAGGAATTAGTGGTTATCCAGGTTAAAGATATAACGGAGTGCGACTACTACAAGCCACTAAACTATCACTCATTTTTCTTTAACCTTTATTGAAAGTTAGAATAACTTACCATCGTGAACATGTCGCGGGGCAGATGATGTCTTCACCGAAAGGGCAGTCGACTTTCTGGATTCTGTTTCGTTTGTGGAATATTTCTCAGAAACCAACAGGTTCGAAATCTATAACAACTCAACGTAAAGAAACATTCAGAATTAATATTTTCGAAACATAGAAACTTTGAAAGTTTTCAAAATTTCAACGTTGGAAATACTTACTTGTGAGAATCGGAACCTTCAGGAATTTTAAAGAATTACTGTCAACTCAAAGAGTGTTAGGTCAACCTATAGCAGAGCTATTTGAAAGATAACTTCAGGTCAGAAACCGAAGAAAGAATGAAAATATACAGTCATTTTCTCAGCTTTTATACCCAAACTGTGACCATGAACTCGAACGGACAACTGCATTTAAGTGAACTGTTATCACACTGTGGATGCGAAGTCCAATATCTATGCAAATTTTTCACCGTATGTAAATGATATTCAGGTAGTTGGATATTTTCCTGCTTCGTACCTCAATGCAGTTATGTGATGATTCCGATGCAATACGAATTCTTTGGTTTCAAAACTACGATATAATTACCATACTTATGAATTATACTGTTAGTCAAATGCGTACGAAAACGATAAATGTTGATGGAAAATGGGTTTGTGAGAGGTCTCCACACTCTATACTTTTGAATATTTTGAAAGCAATACAGTTTAGTATGGTGAGAGCTCCTCCTTCTGATCTACCATAATCTGATATGAAAGTTTCATAATGAAACTGACAATCCGCTTTACCACAATAATGATTTCATGCGCGAGAAATATGTTGAGTGCATGCAACTTCACGTCAAGCCAAGTCTCTAGCAAAGCATGCCATTAATGCTTCAGGTGGGAATAACCTATTTAGACAGTTAATAGTTAGGTGATGCTAACTTTCTCTCATAACAAATTATCTTCTTCTCAGGTTTATGAAGAGCATCCGCCTCAAATGACTTATGGTTTGTGTAACTCAACCTTTCTAAATCAGAAGGAAGTTTTACTTTTCACTATGAGGCGCATAACAGGAAGCTCAATTAGTCGTGACAATGACAGGATTTCATATAACAAATTCCAGTTTAAAAAAAGGAGTGGCTCCATCCGAAGATAAACCAAACCCTGCTCTTTTCACGACTATCCTCTGCCTTGGAACTTTCACCCTAGTAGACAGTGATTATTTCACTCCGGGACTGCGAAAGTTCTTAAAAAAGCTTTGCTGTTCCAATTGCCATCGTGTCAATGGTTATAGTGGACATGTTGCTCGTAGATCACACCCATACCGACAAACTGATTGTTCCTCAGCGTCTTCCTAACTCGAATCCGAGAGCGACGTCGGTTGTAGATCTTGGCAAAGTTTTAACTAGGATGATTTTCCTTGCAATCATTCCAGGATTGCTGGTTTTTATGTAAGTCTATAATTGTGACTAACAGAGCCGTGCATTCTTTTCAAGTTGTTAAGGATTGTATCTGCATAATTACAACTTGCAATTCATGTCATTATGGGAGGCGAAAAGAATGACAACAAGCTGAAGAAAGAGGGAGGTTTCCACCTCGGCATTGTGCTGCTTATCGTTTTCAATGAGCTAACCGCAGTTAGGGTTGTTTGCATGATATGTGCTGCTATGCTCAGAGCTTTAGCTCACACGACTTCATTGACTGTGTATCTCACGGATAACCCACGTGGTGAAAAGTCCCAGGTTTTAGTGCTCAGTGAAAGTTGGAAATCTACTCTCACTTCCCTAACCTCATTTTAAGATAGTTCGCACAATGCTCCAATTATTTCCATATTTTTGAAAACAAAGGTTATCCAGTCTCGTGGTTTCAATCCTGCTTGGAATTTCAGTGATGCTATCACCAACCTTAGTTTTCATTCCGGTGGGGCCATTATTTGGCATCTTTCTCTACATGGGAATCTCTTCGATGAGGGCCGTACTGTTTTTACGGAGGATTACCCATCTTTTCAAGCAAGTGTCCAACCACCCAGAAGTCCCGTATCTGAGGACAGTAAGGACGAACAAAATGCACTTGTTCACCTTCGAGTGTTTTATGACGTTTATCTTTAAACGATCTATGATCATTATGTTATAATGCAATTGATGCTCAGTATTCACAAAGATATTATTATTGAACACTGGTGCTTTTCCCACTATGCCATGAGTTTAGAAGAAACCTCGTGTTTCTCATCCATACAACGAAATGCAAACAACAATGATCAAGTTTGAGAAAAGCTGGCTTACTCGTTTCAATAAAAACGTATAAAATTCGCCATTTAAATTTATTTTATGTTGTTCCGATGACTACTACATGAGATTTGTGATACAATACATGAAAGCTATAAATCACACGAAAGGAAGACTTATGAAAGTTCATTTTTAAAAATTTTTATTACTCTATCCACATTTCAACGTACATGACTTATTATTTATCGTGATTTGCTTATAACATCAGACATTTATACCAAAGACAACCTGTTCACCATACGTAACTACTATATTAAAATATAAAACGAACCCCAAATTTAACTTTGTTAAAATCCCAATTAGCAAACGACCTATCCGTTTTGTATTGTCTAAAATTCATGCAAATCAACCATCAAAATGTCCTTAGCATGCTTGCTCCACAAACATATTTAAATCTACACGTAAGCATAATGCACGAACCACAGTGAATAAATCTTAACACTTAAAAAATAGCTAGAGATGTCCCAATAATGGTTTTGATTCCTAAATTAAAAGCACTTCATAAAAATTAAATTAATTACATGGAGGGTTTCTTGACTTCTACCGGCGTTCTCCTAACATCGAACTTTCACCAACTTATCCCCTTCATTCTTCTTCATTTTCGTCTCCCACAGACGTACTATTCAGGTTTACTGCTTCGCTAGACAGGCCCCTGCCAACACTCTCAGTTTGTAGTGACCTCTTGCTACTTTTCCTTGATCCACCATCTTTACTCACTCATATATTTGCAGTTTAAAATGAACACGAGTCATCTTACTAGATACTAGACGGTAGCTTTGCATGATTAAAACGGTTGGTTGAAAAAAGGAGGTTTTGGGGACGAAAAACAGTTTCGTGTTACCATTTGAATGGATGTAAATACTATGAGTTTAGGTAGAAGTACATAGCACGCTCATCTTTACCCAAAATTTGAGTAAAAAAATATATCCGATGTTGTTAGAACGACTTTGTTTTCCACATACTTTCGAAATATCACTTCATCATTGGAATACTCCACTTTTCACGGAATTTGTTGATAAAAACAATGGAACCCACTCCAACAGGGTAAGCTCCCATTTCCACTTTGAGATTGCAAAGTATTTCAAGCCAATTGTGCTGCATTAAAGGGTGCTTCCGGTAGCTGTTTCGAAACTCACCGCCCACTACTTTCTGGGGGTAAGACAGCCCACGTCAATAACAGCAGCGTTTTATCCTTCAAATCGACCATTTCATCTTCATCCACGTTGAATGTTCATTTCAGCTGGACGAAACTTGTAAGGCTGGATTGGAACGGTCGATCAGGGCAGCACGAAAAAATCCAGCTCTATTACATTTGTTAACGGGTTCAGATCCACATTTGCTTTCGATTAACTTTTCAACTTTGCTTTTAATTCCAAACGCTTCATTTCCAGTTCAAGGACAATTGAACCGTAGTCGTAAGTTGGGTTCCGCTCCATTATTTCAGAAAAGAGGAACATTATACATTTATTTACATGGCAAGCAACATAGTATTTGTTTCTGCAATATAGCGATGAATCTTGTTTCACCCCAAGCTTTGCATTCCTTCAGTCGCATCTCAGTGTGCAGCTCCTCTCTTGCAATATGCTACCATACAAACGTCATGCTCTGTATAAATGCGATAACTATTCGTCTATTTCGTGTAGATCAAATGTTTCGTATTTCATTCGCAAGAAATCAACTCGTGCTTTCTTCTCTTTTGGATATTCATGGAATCCCTCTAACAAGTACAAATCTTTTTTGTGAAAGACCTTTCCTTATGGATTAGCATGTTGCCTGGAAGCTGGTATATGAATGTAGGAATGTAAGACACTTGTGTTGCTAATGCAGAGGTATTGAAACATTCTGAACCAAGTATTATGAGTGTCTTTGAATGCCAGCACACCAGAAAGTAATAAGAAAAGAAATTGTGACGGATGATACCAGCTCTTGAGTTGTAAAGCCTTAGTCGTTGGCTATCAATGAATTAAGACCCGTGTTCAACTCTGGAAGCCGATTCTTCTATTGCCCCTACTGCAAATGTCTCAACCTGCCCCAACCAAAATGACCAAATATCATGTATAACTCAATGCAGTTTATAGTATTAGCATAAGCCATAAGCCGGAAATGAAATAGAATTTGCGAGGCAGTCGACAGTCATGTACCTGGCTGAACGCCTCATTCAGAAACTGGAGCATAATATGGTTGTGGAGAAAAGGATATCGCATTCGCGGACCCAATCTTTTGACTTAAAACTGAGATGTACATTTTGACCGCCTGGGAACGCTCTTTCTAATGGACGCAAGTTTTTATATAAGGAAGTGTTTGGTTTTGGCGCTATCGTACTCCGCATTCGTAGAAATAGTAGTGGTACAGTAGGGTAGTCTATGTGTGCTACAAGCAACATGCATGTTTTGTTCCAAACTTGCTGTTGCGCCATTTAAGGAAAACAAGTATTACGCAGATTACGTACATTTGCAAATATCTAATGCCGAGCTCTTTTGCTTTGTTGGACGTCTGAAGTGATGTGTTGATAAGGTATCTTCCACGTAATATGTCATTTACGCTTGTAATTACACGAGAAGAGGATGATAACCTGGGAAAAGGTCTGGACTCAATGATGATCTGATGAATGAATGAATATTTCCTATTACTGGTATCCCAACTTCCTATTATTCTTAGGAACAATTGATAGATTTTATACACGGATATGTCTTTCTTTCTTATGTACATTGTACATTCAAAGTATATACAAATATGAAACAAGCACACCTGTATATCGTGTATTTTTTCCTTTGCATCACTCTCACTGTCAGTTATTTCACCAAAATGGTTTGGAGAAATGATACGATAAGAAGATTGAATGTCAAGTTGAGTTATCAATTTACCTTCCGCTATGATGTTTTTTTTATGATGATTAGCTCAATGGTCTAATTGTGATATTACTTAATTGAGGGATGAAAGAAAATCGGTGCTGCCCTCCATCTAAATACAAACCTGGTAAAATCAAGGGAATATGAAGGGTGACAATTGAAGTCTTACTGGTATGTCTTAGAAACATTTTACCAAAAAGACAAAGGGTTCTGATCAATGGCAGTCGTGTTACATGAATGGCTTCTTAAAAATCGTTTCGCCT
This sequence comes from Orchesella cincta, assembly GCA_001718145.1. NCBI lineage: Eukaryota > Metazoa > Arthropoda > Collembola > Entomobryomorpha > Orchesellidae > Orchesella > Orchesella cincta. The sequence continues at coordinate 35,170 of LJIJ01001053.1, forward strand.
TTACAGCATGAGTAACTCACATTTTGAGAATAGACACTTAGGAGCTGTCGATTTACGTGTGTTGATGAATACTGTATACTTTCAGATTTTTCAAAGTAATTTGCATGGCACGGACCAAAACGTTATTTAATTATGTACTTCCTGACAAAGGCGCAATGTGTATGGGATAGTTTGATAGGCTTGTTCATTTGGGATGCACTGCAAACTGCATAGAATGTTGAGTGTTATGTGACCTTGAAAAGTATTTGGGAAAGATCTTAGTAAACGCTGACCGTTACGCGAATTGACCCAAGGCAACTAACTTCGTAAAAGATCTAATTTCAATAGATCGAGGTCAGGGTAGGTCATTCAGCCAGTCGAGGTTCACCATTCACTCACAGACTCATCTTAATTTAACCCATAAACCGCATCAAGTCATGCTAAGGAGATAATGACTCATAACAGACTTTGAAAATTATATGATCTGCACAGAATTCATGCTTCATGAAATTTCTCTACAGATATAATTGATTACATGCTTATATGCTTATACATTGTTCCCCGTCTCTGATATGGTGCTGACTACCAACTTGATAATCAACTGGGTGTCTGATAAGTATAATGATTTCTAATGTTTTATTTCAATTTAGTCCTACTTACAGATAATCGTAAAGGTCAAATTCATTTTGCGACATGGACATAGACGATTGAATGAAGAAGTAAACGAGAGTCGCATTAGCACAGTGTGCAGTAAATAAATTAACATTAATACTAACATGGTAAGAATGAACTTGACTTTAATTACTTCCGATGGTATTAATTAGGTTAATAATTATCATAATAACGTATGAAGAGCAACGGCCAGTAGCTCGATTGATGATGGTACTCATTCTTCAGAATAAAATCCAAAATATCGCAGATCAACACTTCATGTGGCATCTTAATGCTCCAAACGTAATTGATAATACTCGAAATTTAAACTAAAATTTTTCATTTTTATGATAGATGCTTGAATTTACGACTTGATACCAAGTACTGTCTTCTCCTTCAAGCCCTCATAGACATCAACTTTCAAAGTGCAGGAGAAGAGCAGCGTGGCAATAATTTATCATTCACTGCATAATTATCTGATTATTAAGTGGTGCAGCCACTTTATAAGAATCACTTTGTCTGTCACTAAACTTTTACGTTATTCGTACGTAATTTAAGTACATTCCTCTACATGTTGTAACAAAGTCTCACAATTCCCCAATTACAAACCGCGCAACTTAAAAACACCATAATCGTTTGGGGAAACCACAATGGTAGTGGGAAGGGACAATTGAGTAGTATAAGCGATGATTGAGGAGGCTACGAGATTGTAGTATAACAATTTGATAAATCGGACCTGACCATTTACACCTGAAATACATAACCATTTTTCTACTCTACTCTTATATTTTTTGCTGTTTTCAAAAATACGTTCCTTTACTCGTTTTATCAAAATCTTCTACCATCAGTTTAGCCGTGACTTTTGAAAACTTTGTGATGTTTTTGCCAATATGGGTATATCTGAGTGCGTATACAGTTCCAAACTAATAAGCTTTGCATCGCTAATACGTTCATCATCTACGTTCAGCGTCATATTTTCCATACCTCTAATGCACCACTTCTTTCCATCGGGTTTGCCGGGTTTATTTAGAATATAATACACAGCTAAAGGAAAATCTTTGATTGTGTTTCTTATTGCCCCTATTTTAGTTATGAAAAATACACTTAGAAATGACATTCAACTGCATCAACACTCAGAGGACAGCTCAACCTGATCATCAACCACGGCTTCTCATTCATGTAACATGCATACACAAATTTTTGTGCCAATTCTGCAAACGAATATCCTAACCAGGTGATCTTAATTGTAAATTCATTTAAACAAAAAAAACCTGTGAGGTGGAACGATTTTCTTTACTTTAAATCAATCAGACTTGAAAGTAAAGGAAAAATAAACAAAGTATTGGTAACCCAATCCTGCATTTCAGTCATCATAATCATCTCATCAGATGATTTTTTAATTGTCATAAGGAAATCGAGATACAAGTAAAATATATAATATATAATAATGGATTCAGTAAATAAAAATCATAATTATTTAAACAGTAAGATAACAAATCTTCATCACTCCACTAAAATTAGCACAACGAACAGATGAGTTTGTGTTTCATTATCTTCCAGTCATGGATTTGGCACTCCTTCGAGCAGTAAACAGCCTTCTTACATTTCCCACACGTCAGAATTTTCTTCATCGGCTCTCCGCAGCATCTGCACATATTCTCCACTTTGACCAGAAAGATGAGGCAATCCAGACAGTCAACCCTGACACCAGTTTCCGTTGGCCCTTCTCCAATCTGCATGTATGGATTCAAAATAGCAATCTTTGCACCAAATCCAAACTCCTTCATAATCTCGTTGGTCTTTGTCGTGTTGTAGATGTTGAGACGCGTAACATCCCCATTCTCATCCTCAGCCAGGAGGTGAATCGCAGGGCAGTGACAGTAGCAATTGGGCATATCAATGATGGTTAGATCCATCACTTTATCATCATAAACATGAGTGGCAGTCGGATTCATTTCCTTCAAGGTGATTGGCTTCACTTGGAACATGCGCTCTGGAACCAGTTGAGCCATCCTTTGTTTAGCCGCTTTACCAGTGGCTACTGGTCTTTCTCTCTCTTGATCATTTATCTGTTGACGAAATTGTGTAATCATTTTCCGTCGTAGTGGGTTGTTCAAGTGAGGTTTACTCTCAAAAATCGTTTCTGGTCTTGCGACCTCTTGACGAGTTGAAGCTGCTCCTGATTCTTTCTCTTTCAACTTCCCAACAGAATCAGATTTTTCGAGAAGTCGTTTTTGCTGAGAAGTTTCACACGGCAGTAGCAAATTCTTTTCAGCTTCCTTTCCGAGGTTGAAAAAGTGTTTCATACTTTCCTTGTCACCAGCCTCCAAGTACATTGCTGCTATCCCTAATGAAGTATAATTTGTAATTGTAAATAACTTATCAAACTAATTTAATATTAAGATATTTATTCATTTTTTACCATAATACGCTTCTGCAATTCTGAGTTCATCTTTTGAGGCTTTGTTCAAAAAATCCTTGTAAGCCGCAACTACTGCCACCCGCTTTTGGACTTCAGTCATGTTCATCTTCTCTGCTGGCATTCCAAGTTGATTTAAGGCTTTGAAGAAGAACAGATTTAAGTTGCCAGGAAACTTTTCCAGGCCCTTTGTAGCATAGGAGAGTCCAGATTCAGGATCTTTCTCGTAGACGCAAATACTCGAAAGTAGTTCATAATAATGAACGTTGTCGCTGTACATTCGAATGCCCTGCTTGAGTAACTCCACAGAGTAGCTTGGCTTCCCCTTAACGCTCCCCGTGTAGTTGAGTTTGGCATGGACAAATCGGATCTTCATGTCTTGCTCTCCCTCCTTTCCACATTTGCTATCAACAAGCTCAACAATCAATTGCTTCAGTTTACTTCGGATTTCGTCTGGAAAGTAAACAGCATCGAATTCCCGAGTTGCACAGTCATACAGCTTGTGCAAGACTTTGAGCTTCTGTTTGTCTTTGAAAGCCTCCTTCCCTTCCATGAACTGAATCAGATTGCGACTAATTTCCAGCGTTTTAAGTATTGCGGCTGCTGGCATTGAGCCTTTCTTTGCCTTGGATCGTATCAAATCCATGTTGATTTACCAGAGTTACATCCCCACTTGAAGCCTTGTCTCCTAAGCAGTAGGAGACACATGCAGATTTGTAGAGCCGCAGCAATCTTCTTATCTTCCGGACTGCCTGACTTAAGTTTACGCCTCATTCTTTCCAGGAACGTGCAACCCGTTGTATCCAGGTGTTGCTCTTTTTCAAATGCAACTAACGCTGCTTGTTGTTGATCGCGACCCACTCTAACACGCTTAATTGAGCGCTCAACTTCGCCTACATCGATGCCTTGAAGAAGTGTATTGCCAATTGACTTTGCCTGCTGTAACATTTTCAAAGCCTTTTCAGGTTCCAGATGACGAATATAATAGTCCATTAGAGTTCTTGTGGCAAGTGGGTCCTTGGCATTTGCAGCCTGGGTCCAGTACTTCTCCGCCATCTTTCCATCTCTGGGCACTCCTGAGCCCTTATAATAAAAGTTGGCCAAATTGTGTGCAGCAAAGTCTGAGCCATTATCTGCAGCCAACTTGTACCATCTGGCAGCTTCTTTTAGATCTCGTTCCACAAATCTTCCACTTCCATAAAGTACACCCAAACTTTTTTGGCAGTCTGCAACGCCGGGATGGACACAACCCGAGCAACCCGGTGGAGTGTTAGCTCCCTGAAGGTAAAGTTGGAAAGCCTTGGACACGTCACGCCCCACACCAGTTCCTTCTTCATGACATACCCAAACTATATAGAGCTGCGGGTTGCCAACAGACGCGGCTTTGCTGAAGTATCGAACAGCTTCCACGTCATTCTTGGGCAAGCCATATGAGCCCTCGATGTATTGAATTCCTTTTAGGTAGTCAAGTTGCCCAGGTACTGCTTGGTGAACACACATGCATTTCCTCTTCCATTGACGAACAAACTGCTGCCGATTTACTCTACGCCCAGTCTCCGCTCTAAGCTCGGCCATCCTTTCGTTCAAAGTGGTAGGACCCCAAGACAAATACATGTCACCACTACTCTGAAGACCATAGTCACTCTTGCATGAGTCCAGCTCGTCCTTCACGTTCTTTTGGTTGGGGGAAATTGCCAGGGCTTTGGTGAGATGTAGGATTGCGTCTTCAAAGCTGTTTTTCATTCGATGAGCCCTTCCTATCAAATATTGAGCTTTCCAAGAAGTTTCACAAAGCTCCAAAGCCCGGTTTCCATCCTGGATTGCTTCATTAATGTAGCCATTACTCTCATTCCTGTTCTCATACTTTCTATAAGTAGCAAACTTCAGATAGCATTCCCCTCGGTTTAGAAACGTTGTTGCCTGTTGATTTGCAAGCAAGCTCGGTAACTGGACAGCGTCGTTGCATCTTTCAATCGCTCTTTCAAACTTTCTTCTTTATATGGATCTTCGCCTTATCATACAGTCTCTTTGCCATTTTGAAGGCAACATCAGACGACGTAGTTCCAGAAATCGAGAGATGATATGATCAATCACCTCATCCTTCACCCCAAGTCCTTTCATGCTCGCTTGGAAGATCTTCCCGTGTGCTTGGAACTCCTCTCTCGGTAGCTTGGACTTTGTGCGGTGGGCAAACACGTTTCTCAATGCTTTCAGCTTCCGTATGGACTCATTTTCCTTTTTGTAGGAACGGGCATCTCCCAAGTTCAAAATGGTTCTTGCTAAAAGCGTCAGATCCCAGTCCTCCAGATTTCCTTCGGCGATTATGCTTTGCTGAATTTTGTCAGCCTTGTTGTAGACATCCGAGCCCAGACCTCGAATGTACTTCTGCCCCTGCTCCGGAGTGGATTCCCAATCTTTTCCGGTTTCCCTTTTCCAGCGAACTTGGAATATTTTCCGTAAAAAAGGAAACGAGCTGAGCACCATATTCTGGAGTTTGTAGAAGTTTTCTTCTTCTGATAACTCAATCTCGAACATGATGATACTGGCGTACTGATGCTGCTATCAACTTAGAGATGTTCACTTTTCAGTAACGTTCCACCGATTTTGATTGATTCCTGTTCATTAAAATGTCACAGTGATTGCTAAAAATGAGTGTAAAAAGTATTTTTTTGTGGCGGTGGCGATAAGTAAGCAAATGTTCTTTAGTTAATGGCTTTTACGGTACTTACGGTTGTTAATGTATTATTCAACTGCGAATTGGTAAAATACACGATCCAAGGTGGCACCTGTCTGGAAAATTGATTTTTGGATTTGAATGAAGTTGTAGTATCTGGCAGTTACCAAAACGCTACGATAATCCCATAGAGTTGATAATATATCGTTGACACATCAAGTTTTAAATTATCACAGTTAATTTCCAATTGTCACAAGCAGAAAATCACAAGCTCCATAACAGAATGAGAATCGTTTACGTAGATTCTTCCCCTTTTTTCTTCGAGAGCCACGAAAACTATTGTGCACAACAAAATATTCTTGATAGCGTAGAGAACGCAACTTTGTACCTTTTGGCTTTACATAGTTCTTTTGAACCAACTTAAGCCAATTTAAACCCACCTGACCAAATAAAATCAACTTAAACCAGTTAAAACCGATTTGGACCAATTTAAACCAGCCTAACTCAACTATATTAAAGCAAAACTAACTGCCTTCAACTACCTTAGAGTAACTTAAACTAACTTGGTTCGTCGTAGCTCTCCTGCCAACCAAGATGAAACTTGTAAACTTAAGCTTTGGCTGTTAACTAACCTGCGTTAGTAAAGAAATGTTTATCATGTCTTAAATACGAAATCTGGATGCACAATATTGCTGCTAAATTATATCACAATTTTTTTCCATAACATGATCAATTGAAAAACTTCACATGCAACAAAGGAAGATGTTCTAAAGTTTTCAAAAAATGTCTCGATTTTAGCTATATTTTGTCTGAACCGTCTGATCACAATATGTAGAATAGGTAGTGGAATGCCGCGTATTTCTTTCTACTTGACTTCCTTTAGTTTGTAAGCACTTCAATGATCGTTGGATATGTATATTCTCAAGCCATGTGATTAACAGTCAAATAAATCTTTTCTAACCAAATTGTGTATGAGACCTGTCTAGCGTCGGCTGCATCAAAAACAAGTAGAGAGACTACGTTTATTGCAGGCAGTGTTCTTTTAATCAGCACAAAGATTTGCTTTTCCACAACCTCACCTAGCACTCCGTTTGTTTATGGATTTTGTTTTTACTGATTGTATTCAGTCCACGATAAAATACAACAGAGAATATGTACTGAAGCGACACACGATATATCGTGTTGAGGTTACTGATAGATCAATATTAACAATCAGAAGATATAGAAAAGTACACTTGTATACAATCATCAACTTGCTCTACTACGCTCTTCTCATTCTAGCTTGTTGAGAGTCTGAACTTCTCTTCTTCTTTCAAGATAGAATACAGTTAGTTCCAAGTAGTCCTATTTGATATTAAGACTCAAAGTGCTGTAAAAAATTTGTTATAGTAAACGATTCCTATTGAAATGTACCTGAAGCAGCTAGTGACAAGCGTCTGTATTACCAAAGTAGAAGTATTTTCCTTGAGTGATAGTGATAGAAGAGTGCGGTTTGATTTCAGACTTTAGTTTCCTGTGACGAAAAATAATCGACTATGCTTGTAGTTCAGGAGTTAAGAAAAAACCAGAGCTGTGTGATTGTCCAATGCTACATGCAAAAGAATCTGAGAAACTCACAATGCCCCAATTAGTATTATGCAAGCTTCTTCGTTATGAGAAAAAATATTTGATTTTACCGAAGAAAAAAAGCACAGTTTACTAATCATCAAGCAAGCTGCGTGGTAATGTAATCTATACTTATTAACGATCAAATTTATTTTCATTATAATGCATTATCAAATTCGTATTCAAAAGTCAACCATTCGGCCATTTGCAAGTTGGACATTGCTTGGGCTGGATCTCGTCATCTTCAGTTTTCATCCATTTGTCCATTGTGTAGCTGTCCAAACAATGTCCACAATCAGGAAGGAACAAAAACCGGATGGGGTTCTCAGTCTGCTTATCATCCGATCGCGAACCGAAAGGATTATTGGTACTCTTCTCAGGAGTGCATTCCAAGCAGTAGGGTGGACAAAGCTCGCCGCAAAATCCAATGCATTCGTGGCCACACTTTAAGAGTTGCTTGCACGTCTCGTAACAAATCGGTTTGTTGCAAACTTCTGAGCACACGTTGGAACAGGCCGAGTGCTCACAGCTGTATGGACAGCGCTCCTATAAAAGCGATAGGAATTGGGGTGAAGTGAATCACTCATCTTTAATTGGTTTAATTAGTTTGGTAAATTGTATTGAACTTACTTGGCAGTTATTAGAGCAAGGAACTCCACACTCTTTCTCGCATTCCCAGTGCTCACACTTGTTGTAGCAGGGGTGGACGCAAGGTGGTGAGAGGTTCCCGCAACCTTTGTCACAGCTTCGATTAAACTCCTCCTGTGACATTGTGTTCAACAAGTGGCAAGGAACTTACTATCCACAATCCGGCTATCCGTCATTTCCCTTTTTTTCCACTCCACAAGTCGAAAAAAACCCAAGGACTAATGTATAATGTCCTTGAACCACATAATATTAAGTTGAATTAATTTTGGTCGTATCTTTTGTCTCCTCATTCAACTCAACTTTTGAATGCTGACCCCAGCTGCATTGATATATGTTGGTTTACTCACACACGAATTGATACACCAATAGCTTTAGTTTTTATGATATCTATCTGTGAAGCAATAATACTAGAGAGCTATAAAAGCTATAAGAGCTATAAAACATGTCCAACTGTGAAAAGTTAAGTGATGAACACTGAAGAATCATGCCCGTCATACATTCGCCACATTTCGTTTTCATTTGGCAGTTTCAAAAGGATTGATGAGTTCTGGAAGACTAATACCCTGTTAGTAACAGGCACTGTCCAACATTACTTCCGCTGGAAAATCAGCAGCATCACAATCACCTTAACTCTATTCTTCCCTTAAGTTAGTTTAACATTATGAGTAGTTGAAAACCACTATATCGCTTAAACGAAACACGCAACAACACTTCGTCTTTTGTCTTAATTATCATTTTAATTGTTTTTAAACTTCTTTACATGAAATAGTGTAAAATAGTACTTCATTCTTTCTGCGCATCTTTGCTTCAATTAATCAGCCGTTCATACGGGAAACGAAATGGAAGGGTTTGAATGAAAATGCTTTTATATTTTCTCATCATCTTTTAGTAGTAAAAAGTTATAGCTGACTTCCTGCTTAGATTAAGGATGGGGAAAAATCCTACTGCCAATGTTATTTATGCACGCCCAAAACTCCATAATGTCCCTTGAACCCAGATAAGTTCTAAAACAAACATTATGCTCGAGATATTTAGGAACATAAAAGCGTACGCCATTGTTATAAAATAAAATTTTGTGGGTGGCGTTTCCGATATCCGTATAGACTTCGGTTTGATAGAATAAACATAATGGAAGAGGTTGGACATTGACATCCCACTAAAGTTATCGTTGTAGTTACTTTCAGACATATAGTTTTTAAGTTGTTTTCGCCGCTTCCCTCATGTAGTCACAGTAACAGACTTGGAATAAAAAGTATCCCATCGCTCATACAATCCAGACTCATAAATCTGTGCCAACTTGCTTTTGAACCTTTGGTACAAATAGTTTTGCTTGATAACCCAGGCTTCCCTATGCACGAAACTAGACAAGACCTGAACACTCGACACCCAGTTTTTGGTGAAAAACGTGAGGTGCATTCCAAACTGCTCCACAATATCCTTCCTATCCATGAAAATGAAACTACCTGGAATCGCAATGGTTATGTTAGTGTGCCTGTTGAAAACCCTCTTATTTTTTAAAAGCTGTATAGTTGTGTTGTCTGCAATCCGATCGTCTCCAATCCACTCAAACTTTTGATGCTGTTTAGACTGATTCCTGAGCACATGGGGAAGTATTCTCTCTTTCAGAATACACTTCCATCTCTTCTCATCGGCATTGAAAACAGCGAGTTGGGTGAAGATTGGCAGACTGCTGTTTAGAACAAGGGAAAATGTATCAGGAAACCAGGGCGAGGAGAGTTGGTTAAAACGGAAAAGAAAGTTCCCTTATAAAACTGAGTTAGCGTCACAGAGACAAAACTCCACAAGCACCAACAAATGAAGGTGACACTGCCTCCATTGTCTTTAAAAGTTGACTTTGCCGCAGGCTGATCCGTCAACAAGCCCACGGTGGAAAGCCAGACTCGGAAAGTATCCTTTCCTTTTAACCCCACGCCCCACAATAAAATCAATGAAACGAAACACGATGAAATAATTAAATTCACCCAAGTTTGCCAGTCGAATGGTTGAAGAACAGAGTGCCAGCTTCTTGGAACGGAATCCGACGCCATAATATGTGCGTAGGGTTGCGCGTTCATTGCGTACCCTACTATTTCAAAGTCTTTTCGAGTTACCCAACCCACAGTGACTTCAGAGATGAGTTGTCTACCGAAAACCTCTCCTTGAGTCACTACCAAACCCAATGGTAGCAACGGCGAGTCTTCATCAATCCCGGAAAAATTGAGCCCCTCCATCATTGAAACGTAAGCGCATGTTTCAACACGAATGGTTTCTTTTGTGGATATTGCAATCAAATTCTCCCGCAGATGTCCAGTTAACAAACTTTTGATTTAATTTTATTTTGACTCCGTTGAGTTGAGAGTGAAGCTTTGCCCATACGTTTGAGTAATGCTGTAAAGTATTAAAGTCTTGTCCATCCAGATTCCTCATTTTATTCTCGCAGCTTAGACAAAGCATATAAATGTGTTTAAAATCCAAAATGACACAAAGGATTGCTGAATATCCAAATCGAGTTAGTTCTGCTTTGGCTCTGTTGTGCTCATCACAATCTGTTTTGCTTGTGATGGATGAAGACGATAAAAACCAGACAAATTCTCTTCGCCAGCCCACCGTTTCTGGAATGCGTTTAAGTTGCTGGCAAAGATGCAGTTGAATGGTACAGTTGGAAAATTTGCGATACGAATATGTGCGATTGCTTTCCAGCGAAAAACTTTGCAAGATGAAAGGAGATATTCCAGCATAAAAATGAATCACCCAAATGTACGCCTCCCAACTGTTTGCTTGCTCCAACCAACTGTTTCCCAGTTGGAACAGGCAGTGGTAAAAGTTAAAGAAAAATGGGTTTACGTCTACCGAAGTGGCTGGTGAACTTTCACTTGTAATTTCGGTTGACATGGACAAAAGAAATGCGGGCGTAATTAGGGCTACGAATGATAAGAATCTAAATTTAAAAATTCCCATTTTCAACTCTTTTTAAACGTGGATCGGGTTTCCTTGGAATTGCATGAGAAATATAAACGCCCACAGAACAAATGACTGGAAATAGTTAAAATGGTAAAGACATGTGTGAATTCTTTAAGCACACAATACAAGGTGTGTATTCACATCTCTTAAAAGTACTTAAGTTTGTGATTAAATAATTGTGCACATGTTTCTTCAATGGTTTTATACTATTTTAGAGAATAATGAAACAAGTGCACAAGAATGGTTGCATTCTATAACGAATAAAAAACCGTTCAATTGATGTCTTATAGGATTGTGGGTGAGATAGTCTAAGTACGGTGTTGTTTTCTTCCATTTACGTAAGTGAATTTCAATAATGTAGTTAAACAACACAATTGACTCATTGTACTTGCAACTGAATGGAGAAAAATTGTTTATAGAAAATAAAAATTAAATTATGCCCATTGCAGTCAAAGATTCGCCATGGTAATATATTTGTTTGTAGATAGTTTCATAGTAGTACTCATTCTTTATTATTTGCGTTCGTGTTTTGAGGTGGTTTGAATTTAGTCTGAAGATATTTAAATACACACGTCAATCGCTCATTCATCAGCTTACCTGTTTCAAATGTTGATTGTGGATGTTATGATTGTACCAATGCTACTTTTAAAAAACTTGTTGAGAAATATAATATTTTATGCTATGAAAAGAAATACGAGAGTCATTCAAATTCACTGTGTTATATTGACAACTCGTGGTTTTTGCTAGAAAGGTTAAAGGATGCATGCTGCTTAGAAAGTTTAGGGGGAAAGCTGGTGAAAGCTGAAATGCAAATTGACAACTCAAATTTGACTCAAGAGTTTCTGCTCTCTGATGATGATAGTGGATTGAGCCATCATCATTTTATTTTCCGGTTGATAGTAATTGATACTTGTTGAATTACTTATGTTTCGCAATTTTATGACATTAATCCTCCATCAGGTTAAGCATGCTTTTTTGTGTGGTGCTTTATATAGTGGTCGTAATTACATTACATGACTGATAGCTGATTCGATACTGCTATAAGCTGTTAGATGTATTCGGCAATATAAATATACTTTTTAATAATCACACTGTTTTTCTATGGCAATTCATCTTAAATTACAATTTTATTACATTATTGCATTAAATATAATTATAAACTACTAATATGCCTGCAGCCTTGAGATGAATGCATTCATTATTACATTAAGAGAAACTTCAGCTTATTCTAATGAATCCGCAAGCATCGTTCAACAAATAAACATCAACTACGATAAGGGTAAATGTTCTTCATAAGCTTAAAACCATTGGAAAACATGGTTAAGCAAAAAAAACACGTACAAACTTTATTACATCCACCACGCCTAATAAATGCTACGTATCTGACAGCGACACATTTCTAACGAGTTGAGATTCCAAATTTCTTCGCAAAGTTTGATGCCACATATGTCCGTGTGTAGAGTCAGTTTCCTCAGGTTTGGCATGAGCAATGCAAGCCCTTTCAACTGCTTTTCTCCACAGCGCTCGTTTTCCACAATGAGTTCCACCATGTGCTGAAGCACTATCCCGTTTAGGTTTTTCTAAGTTTGTGGAAGCAATGGTGCGAGATTTCCTGATCGTTTCGTGATAGATAACTTCCTTCGTTGAGGCTCCAATTCCCTTAGTTTAGAGGTGGAATCTAAATTTCAACAAACATTTCGTTAGATAATTCTAAACCTTGTATTAAATCATTTGAAACAATGTGTTTATACTACAATTTTCACTAACGTATGCAGTCAGAAAAGAACAGAGTCTTTAGCATTGGCATAAATTGGAGGAATTGGAGATTTTCAAACATCAGATGGGAAGGAGTGAAAGTGGTGTGGAAAAAATTGATCCAGTATTGTTCATATGGTGATCGGTACGCCACCACCTTCCTAAGGGTGCTTGCATGCATTGTCAAAAGTTCAATAAAATCTTGACTGATACTCCCGACGTCTAAAATCAGGGTTGACAATGGGAACTCGAGGAATCGAAAATGGGGCGACATATATTCAAAACCTGGGCGGTGGTTGTAGCAGCTGAATAAATAGTAGGAATTATTACAATTTGAACTTAAAATTTAATTAATATCCAGATACGATTTTTAAGTTATTGATCTGTTTTACGTACATATTTAGTATGTCCAAATGCTCAACTTCGGCAACCGTAGAAAATGGAGTCATTTCTTGTAGTAGTTTACTGTACGCATGTAGCGGTTGGGAAGGTGCAACGTTTTGTAATTTCAAACGCTTTGCAAGCAAATAGAATTCAAAATAGTTAGTCAATGCTTAGATCAACAGATGAAAATCGTGAAGGAATTGTGTGTCACTTTTTGAAACTTACCTCTATATTTGGAAACTGTCGTAGGAAAATACAATAGTGATCAAAGAAGTCAACCCCTTCATTTAGTTCTCGGCTAACTTCTAGCTCTTTCAATCTTTCAAAATAACATTGGGGATTGACTATGTTTCTTGTACTCCTCTGAAGCTCTAGCAGTTCCTTCCACTCCTCTTCTAAGTTATCAGGTACCGTCGTATAGACATTTGCTCGGAGGTACAGCGAAAGCAGCTTTGGGGCAAGCTGAAGCAGAATGTAATCAAATTCACCCATGTTGCTAATTTTGCACTTGACAAAACTCAAATGGGTAGCGGTAGGTCCGATTCTGTTCCAGAATCGAAGCCGTTCCCAATTCTGAACACCAAGTAGACCTAGATCCCAGGACCTAATTGTGTATTTCCTAAATGGGAATTTTTGCAGCTTGTAGGGGTCACCGGGCATGTCGAACATGGTGTATTTCTTCTTATTTACAAGTCTCGCTTATCCTTGCTCATCGAGTGTAGATATCTCACTGGTGGAGGTTGCTGGCACGAGCAAGCCTCCAGCTGCTGCACTCCTCCCATTGAGTTTAAAACTGGATCGACCCGCTGAAAAGAGACGTAGTATTCTCGAGGATGTGGTCTTTGAACAAGCTTCCGGCTCTCTGCACTGTCTGGCGTCATCTTTCTAGTCTGAGTTTGCTGACGTTTCTTCTCTTCCACTTATGACCAGTTGCTCAGGATTGTTGTAATCTGCAGCTTTCGCCAATGTTCCTCCGACTGGGGGAGAACTCCACCGACGTGATCCTGTCGTCTTCCTGATAACTGGAGGAGATGTGCGTCTCTCCATCTCCACCTTGCCTATTGCAATACTGTTCAGTTGTTCTCCAGAGGCGCCTAAAGCATATGTCACTGACATTCCTTCTTCTTGACGCCCGCTACCAGCTGCAGGCCACACTAATAGCTTCTCACGTTAAGAGCCTGAAGAGCAATGCGACACCAAGTCCTTCAAATCATCCACTTCAGTTCCACCTCCTCCACACTTGGTCTTCTTTGAGAAATCAACTTCCTAGAGCTCACGTCGCGTAAAATGTCTTCTTGATCGGAGGCAGTTCCCGTCTCAACTTTTGGCCCATTTCTTCCACGGACATTTCAATGGAACTTGAAGTTGTAGCGCCCCCACTTTGAGCAAGAATGGAGGATTACGGAGGAGCCCACCCAGAGAAGGTGAGACTGGAGACGAAAGAGGAGGACACCAAGTGGTAGGATCAGCGTTGATAAGGTGGATCTAAGATGATCATCGTTTATCCCCAGTTCCACAAGTCACGGTGGAAAGCCAAACCCCGGCTGCGTTTCAAATCGGAAGCGGGGATAAGCAAAGACGAGGAAGACCTTCGCCAAGCTCTGCTTTATCCCTGCTGTGGTGCTCCGTTGACCATGAATTCCGTCAAGACTGGTGATCATACTCCTCCATGGTCTCCTGCTTCTCTGAAGGGAACTCCTCCGTATTCCACGCCAACACCAGGATGGATGCGGAGAAGGATAGGACGAAGTCATCCTCACAGACAGAACCGAGCAGAGGAAAGCTCTGCGCCCTTCAAGCGGAAACCAGTTTTCCCTTGCTCCTCATCTAGTGTCAAACACTCCAATTGTAAATTGATCATACCACCCATCAAACTCATAATTAAACCTGTAAACTCCGCATTAACTAAAAATCCCTCATCTGAAAGGAATGCTGCATGCAGCAAGCAGTGATCATCTCAAATACATAGTGAGAGCAGGAGCCTACCCATCACATAGTAAAACCTAGTGTCATGCTCAACCACACTGATCTTTTGGGTGAGCAGTGAACAGCGCGAAATTCAAAGTGAGGGTTTTCCCGAGCAATATTTTTTTACCTTCTTGCTACAAGCTGCTTTAGCTGATGTTTGTTTTCCTCTGGTGATTGATAGTTTTTAAAACAATTAACAGTTCTACTCTACTGACGAGATCATCAAGGCGGAAATGAAATCCATCGTTTTCTACGGGGGTCAACCCGGCATGCGAGTGAGTCTTATCTGAAGATAAATGACGGTGATTTTTATGTTGTGTCAAGTTCTAATAATTCCTTTTTGATTTCAGTCAGCTTCAGCATCCAGCCGGGGTTGGCACACAAAAATGCAGGATACCTGCAACATCATTACTGCACTCCGCGGTGATGAAACCGCCAGTTTCTGCGGTGTCTTTGACGGTCATGGAGTAAACGGTAAGTAAACCAAAATTATCAGTGGTTTTGGGTGTAAAAAAGTGGGATTTGACTAATTCTATTCATGTTTAACTTATTTTGAAGGCGAACAGTACTCTGACCACGTCAAGGAGTATTTGGCGGGCAGAATTACTAAGACATCGGAGTACTCCCGAGGCGACCTTGATGGGGCCATCCGAGTGGTAATCAGCTGACTTTTCTCTTCATTGTGTCGCTGGAATGATGATCGCAGTTTTTTATTGCATATTTTACAGGCGTGTAAGCTGGAGGATGAAATCCTCTCACGGCATAAGGTTCTAATGAAGGATGGTGGAGGCACCACCGCGAACTTCATCATCATCAAGGGTGGACACGTCACATGCGTAAGTACTTTGTTATGACATTTTCTATAGGTGGTGGTCAGTCGGGAGTACCAAGTTTCATTTTTAATTCGTAGGGAAATGTGGGTGACTCCCGTGCCGTCGCCTCGTTAAAGGGAGTTGCTGAGCCACTTTCAGAAGACCACAAGGCATCAGTACGGAAGGAAGAAATGAGGATAGTGCATGCTGGTAAGTTATTCTAGCACATGAGCGTGTAAATGTGAGGATGGAATGTTGTGCGTGTCTCTGATCTTGATTTATTTGTTCCAGACTGCTTCGTCAACAAAGGACGTGTGGGCTTACACCCTGGGGACCGGGGACTTGGCCTCTCACGCGCTTTTGGGGACTTTGAATTCAAGAGGTGCTCAAAAACCGGTGTCGGTCCGGATCAACAGGCTGTCGTCGCTGTACCTGACATTAAAAGTCTTCCAGTCACGGAAGACCTAGAATTTATTATACTAGCTTCCGATGGGGTCTGGGATTGTATCTCCAGTCAGGTAAGACTACAATCATGATATGAATAGTTTGATACTGGATTAAAATCATGTCAAATTAACGCCAACTTTGATTTCGTTTTTTATCAGGCAGCGGTTGACTATATTAGGGAGCAGGTAGCGGAGCAGGTGGAGATAAAGAAGATATGTGAGAATTTGATTTTGCGATGCACTCCGGCTACGGATCCGAAGCAAAGAACTGTTGGAGGAGACAACAAAACTGTAAGAACTTGACTTGTAAAGAAACCTTCATTTCCAACCCAAGAACAGTGACGTTAGTTTAATTTTGATTGGTTATTTTTTCAGGTGGTCTTGGTGTTTCCCAAGTACTATCCAACCACCAACCGGATCCTAGCCGAAAAGCAAGTTAAAGTCACGAACGAGGAGAAGCTCCGCCCTGTCTCACCGCAGAACCCTGTTGATCCGGACCCTGTTGATGACACCGGCGATGCTGATGATGTTGAAGCCCAACTCGGAGCCGCGGGAGGAGAAAAGGGCCCATCGACTTCTGTGCAGCAGCCAGTTTCGGAGGATCCTCCACAGCCCGAGCAAGGTGAAGAAGCGACTCACCACTGGTCGATCCCCTGGAAGAAGGGACCAGCTGGTGGCGCTGGAAAATCGGCAAGTAATGTTTGGGATAGTAGGAGATGCTTTGTTTAGAAATGAGTCCAGAAATTTTTAAATGTTACAAAAGTGTTAAAAATGAAAGACGTTTTTACTGTTATACTCATTCTTAGTTTACTTGAGTGCATAAATAAACAATCATTTTAAAACGTATGATTTGTGCCTCAACCGCTGTCGTTCTACCTATTTTGTATAAGTTTGTTGGAGGGGATGAGTTCCAAGCGCATTTGAGGGGCTTCCTCATTCTGACGAAGGTTTTACAAATGGGGCAAAGCGAGCTTAGCCGACTCCTGGGTCTGGTGATTTATCAGAACCAGTCCATTTCAGAGCCGGCGAGAAGCCTCTCCATCGCTACTTCTACGTAGACACATTTGCCATCATTCACAAACTTAGCTTCAGCCTCCTCACTTTCGGTGATTCCTATCTTCATCGACGACTTGAGTCTTCTCCGTTTCACCACACTTCAGCTTCCTTGTTGGGGATTCCATGTCATTCTGAACAAGTTAGAAAATCGGGATCAAACTCTGCATTTTTGGATCCTTTTTCTGGGGAAATGCAGCATCAAACTGCGGATGCGGTTGACTGGGTTGTAAAGCGGGTGGGAAGGAGGGTTGCTAATGAAAACGACTGGTTGCAAGTTGGAGGTGAGTTCTTACGAGTCTGGTTCTGTGATCCTACTTGTAGTGGCAACGGCCTGTTCTTCAGAGAAGCATACTCGGTAACACATCTCTCATGCTCATTTTGGGTTGCTCGGTTGTGAGGGTTTGAGTTGAAGGATACGCAGACCACGTTTAAAATAGAACAGGGTTGAATATAGA
Organism: Orchesella cincta; assembly: GCA_001718145.1. Classification (NCBI taxonomy): domain Eukaryota; kingdom Metazoa; phylum Arthropoda; class Collembola; order Entomobryomorpha; family Orchesellidae; genus Orchesella; species Orchesella cincta. The sequence goes on from LJIJ01001053.1 coordinate 52,983, forward strand.
ATTTTGAAATGCGAAAATTGGAATGCCAAGTGTAATGTCAAGTGGAATGAAGTGGAACGAGTCTATGGAAAGCCAAGAGGTTCTTCTTCAGAGTATATTTCTTTCGCTCGAAGCTCTCGTCTTTGTTCGCAAGAGGAACGGCAACAGCTAAGAAATAGCTCAGCTTATCACATAAAAACTGTTTCTCTTCAACATTCTTTCAACTGTTCTGTGCATGCTTGGGCCTTGTGTGATGTTCTAGTCACCATCATATTGGTATTGGTAAACGCTTGTATTTTGTTTCATGGAAGATTTTGAATTGGTTCAAGACCCAAGCTATTGTGAACGTTTGGTGGAAAAGAGCTCACCTCACCTCGCTCGTGAGTGTATCAGTGCAATCGCTGCTCTGAACGAGTGGAAACGATGTCAAGCCACCCTGGACAGTCTCCTAAACACCAGAGAATCCTTAATTGAGTTAGATCGGGAGAGAGCTCGCCACAAAAAGTAAGTGGCTGTCGTAGATGAAATTTTGAACCCCTTGTTTGGTGCTTTACCTTTAACGGTGCCTGACATCATTTCTGAGATACAGCAACTTAAACAGACTATAAACGCTACAGATTTTAGTGGGCGAACTACTTGGATTCTGACGACTGCTACTTTCCAACCCCAATTTGGTATGAGAGGTGAAACCATCAACCGTAATTCAAATTTTGGGAACCTCAACGCAAGTTTAACGAGATAAAAAGCTACTATTATTTTGTTATATATAGGACCGTCTATAGGTAAAAGTATAAGCGGTAGTAGTTATCATATATTTTTATTTTTAGAACCAGTAGCAGTAAAAAACCTGTGATACTAGCAAAGAATATCATCCAGGGAATTAAAACCGAGTTGGGAGAAGCGAACAGTAGCACTGGTGCTGAATCACTCCCTGGACAACTGCAGGCTCCTCCACCTCCCTCAGTTTCTAAGCCAACAATTTGCTTTTTATAAGGGTCCAAAACCCAATTACATAAATTATGGTCTTCCGCAACAGGATCGTTTCTCTCAGAGTAGACATCCGTGATAAACACGTGCTCTTGGAAGAGGTGGAAGCCGAGCTTCCTCATTCTCAAAAAGGCTTTTGGAATGGGTAGGATCAATGCTCATCCCGTTGAGCGTCAATGGTTTCAAATTGAGAGTATTTTGAAGAATTATCTGCAAACCTTTTGGGCGGATTTTTGCCTGTGTTGTGAAAGACCAGAGAGTGAGGGACGTCAAGTGATTGCCCCAGTTTGAGAAAAACTCTTCAACTTTCATCAACACGTTCCTTTCGTAATGGAAACGATGGCTCGTTATAAATTTTAGGATGGTGGATTTAGTCGGGAATGGATTGCCTTGGTGAGTTCTATCGAGGATGGATGAAGGAACAATGAAGAATTTAACTTGAAACCTTTGATGAGGCAGCAGCTTTTCAAAATAGGGAATCCGTAGGTCACCCCAGAGTTGAGAAATGGGGATGAGGAACACCAAGGTTTCCACTTTGTCCAGCCCACTAAACAAGCCTGTTCCAAGAGTGAATCCATCCCAGCTTTCCAACGGGGATGGACGGCACTTCAAAAGCGATTGTCTCCAATGTATGAATGAAGAATTTTTCCAGAGGTCGCAAAGGTTCCCATTATAGTAGGGAAGACATTCAAGGTTTTGAAGGTGCTCGAATATTGCGCGCAACATCTATAAACAGTTGTTTTCTCTAAAATCATAATTTAAATGCAAAAACTATTGAAATCATCTTTCTTACTTCATTTGATAGCTTATTCCAAGGTGCAGGAGTGGATGAATCTTCACTTTGAGGTGATTCTGATCGATCCGACATCCTCCTCATCAAATCTTTTGAGAGGAGGTGGAAGCAAGGGGTATTTTTGATGAGGATCTCGTCCTCGTAGCATGTTGTTCTACTAATTATTGCAAAAAACAAAATTTATACTTCTTAGTAAAAAAGAGTGAGAGTTATATTTTCCAACAGATGTTTTATTTTGAGTTGATTATATTTTATGATGCAAAGAATGCCTTGTGTATACCCCGCATGATGCGAAGAAAATGAGATGCTTGCAAACGAGTGTCGAAGATCTACACAAATATCAACCAACGAATCTTTTGTTGAATGATCTTCATAAAAAAAAGCTTGAAGGGTGAATAAATTATTTGAGCTCATTTGCGTGTGAGCAGATGGTGTGCACTAATTGCAAGTAGCTTGTTGCTCGTAAAAGTCAATGGAATGCTTGCTTTGTATAAAACGATGATGATGATGATGAGAGAGAATCGATTGATGATGAGTACTAAAATACATTGTACTTGGAATCTGGATTGCTAAAGTATAAATAGTTCAATTTTTAGGGAGCATTAATAAACGACGCAGCCAAAAAACTACAAAATTTGACCCATTAATCATTGCAGAATCTCATGCAAATCTCATTTTCATGATAGAATTTTCAACTAAAACGAAGGATTTATCCATATGCCATTCGTAAAAAATATGCACAACATCACACATTTACATGTCCCCACATAAAATAGAGAGGTTGGTATTACATGCTACGGTTTTGCATAAAAATCATTTCTGTTCACCTTTCCCTAGTCCTGCCAATTTTGTTTATGGTTTGCTGAATGGACACAGAAATTATAACTTGTATTGAAATGTAGGATTTAAATAGTTAGTTGAGGTTGATAATGTGGCATTTGTACGTACAAAACTAAAAAAGCATATTTCCGTAGAAACATGTTTGTATTAATGATGGCTTTTATTTTCAATAAATATTTAATAATCAAAGTACCATGAATGAATTGCTCATTCTGTACGTTTTAAATATTTTACGAAAATTTTAATGAGTTGCAAATGCGTAGCTGGAACTGAACCAACGTTTCTAGGTCATCTGGCTAGCATGGAAGAAAGGCAATCATAATATATCATTACTCATCTTTGCGTGTGGTAGGTAAGGTCTCAATTGAATCTAAATGTCCATCGTTATTTATGGTCTGAAACAAACCAGATTATCCTCTCCTTAAGTTTACAAGTATCACTGTAGTCCAAACTGAATATGACATTAAGCTCCAAACTTCATTGAGTTTTTTACCGTCACGTAGTAATATATATTCATTTTTGGTCAGAGTGAAGTGCATCTGGCTGTAGTAAATCCCTTTGGTTGAGGAAAATGGAACAAAGGAGCATGTAGAATGCACATCCACAAAGAATATTGAAGTACTTTGACAAAAGCTATCCTATTTTAACGATGTGTACATAAACCAAAAAAAAACTTTGAGGTGAAAAGAGAACATGAAATTCCACTATATGTATAAATTCCATAAATGTCATACCTTCTATAAGCAAGCTTCCACTTCATCATTGCTTTTTAGTCTGGACTGAAGTCTAATAAAAAAGTGCTCATCTCATCACATACCAAACAGCGTTGAGTTTGACTTGACATTTGTCTTATGCCCACTTAAAGAACCAGTGCTGATATTTGGTGGAGTGAAAACATTTTATTTAGAATTGAGAGTTGAGTGTCTACATTTTGCATTTTATGTCAGTCTTTCTTTCACAACCTTCTTGTGTCTTGGTTCCTTTCAGTGCTTAATTTTTGATCTGGTTTTGCTGTAAGATCTGTGGAAAAACCTCCATTCATTTAAAAAATTACTATAAAAATCTTTAGTTTCAATTAGGTTATAACAGTTTAAAAAACTGATTCATTCACATTATTTAAATGTATCAACTGAGCTGAACAAATAGTTTAAAGTTCAAGTGAAACTTTAAAACACGTTAAAAACATTTTAAAGTGGGAACATGGAGTCTTTACCATCTACCTCAAACGGAAGTGGTCATTCTTCTCAGCCATTTGTCGCTACAGATATGCAAGTTCAACAATCAGTGGGTTCATCAGGAAATCCAACTGCAATCCACCTGAAAACTCGTCGTCAATATATAAAAGTGAGGTGCCTTTTTTGCTTGTGCTCTACTCTCCAACCTATTCAGCCGAGGCGGATGAGGAAAAGGAGAAGCGGAAACTCATGCTTAGAAATCTCTGCGATGAGTTGCACCTCAATACCAATCAGATTCCGGACGTTTGCTTGAGGGAGATGTTTCCCTTCTGCAAACGGTGTCAAGAAAATGTCAACAGGCTTTGGGATATTAAAAACCAGATGGAGCAACTCCAAAAGTCTCTAATTGAAACGCTTGACGTACTCCAAACGGCGGTAAGAGATAGGCAGCTTTCGAGAAGGAAATAAGGAGGTCAGTGGATCCGCTGGTTGTTCAGGCGGAGGCTAGACAGTTCACAAAGCTTAGAGAGATGATTCTGGAAGGTAAGTTGATGTTTTGAAATTTATTAAAATAAGACGTTAGGTTGATGAATAATAGTTTAACCATTTTGTTCTCCCTTTCAGGGTATCAGAAGGCTATTTTGGCGGAGATCGTGACTAACGAGCTTGAAAATTTGCCTGATGAGAATGCTCAAGAAAGCTGCGTTGACGTTTTTGCCTCAAATGTCGATACAACGTCAGCTAAAGGTGTCCTGCCAGTCGCAACAAATGCAACTTTGGTAAGCGTTTCTCGAGCTGATGATCGAAATAGACAAGGATCCTCTTCCACCACAAAACCACTGGCTACTGAAACCCCAGGCTCATCATCAGTTCCAGCAGCTGCCACTATGCTAACTTCCATCAAATATGCCAATACTAAAAGAGTACCGCTTCAGAAGGAAAATCTGCAATCCGCTTCCAATAAAAGAGCTTTAGCCGCCGGCGAAAGTGGTAATGCCAAAAGAACACGACTTGCAGTCACCTCTACACCCACTTTTTCCTCTTTTGTGGTTCCCAATTCGATTGATGGTGAAGTATTGATGACTGTTAAGAAAGAACCAATGTAAGTTCTTTTTAAAAAAATTTAACAAATGCATTTTTACTAACCAGTTAGTATTTGTGTAATGCTCAATATTCGTTCATATTTAGGACGACTTTCTCAGATGATAAGGATAGTACCAAATGGGACTCGGATGATGAAGACATTTTTAGAGTGACAGCGAATAAGAAGAAAATGTATTTGGAAGGGGTTGAGATCTTGAGATGTGAAAACCCCACAGAAAAAGAATACCTTCAGTGTGCTGCTTGCGATTTCACCATTCCGGTAGTCAAAAAATTCGAGAAGGGAAATGGACCTTATATGAAAAAGCGCCATATTGCAATTACTCATAAACCACTTTGATGTCTGCATTTTGAAACTCGAGGATGACTGAATTTACTGAAAAAGGAAATTTGTAAAATAAACTTGTGGTTTGTTACACACTTGAGATTGTGTCAACGGCCATTCCTATTTGTTAAGAAGTTGCTTTTAAAATGGTCTAATGTGTTTCTTGTTATTATAAAATGGAATTCAGTTCTGATAATACACTTCAAAATATTTTACTACTTACATTGTAACATTAACTTACTTCAATGAATTTATTCGGATTATAACTTATATGTAAAAAAGTGTGAAAAAATTGATAGCATGGTTATTATTTTAATTAAGTGTTTTAATTAAGTACATGGTTGTTTTCTCTAACTAATGAACTGATGAGGCAGTGTAATATGAATTGATAATAATATAAAAATCATACTAATACTTATTTGTAAGGAAATACAAGATTATTTTTATGTATAAAGTTATTAATGCTGCAGTAAATTACCTCCAAGTTGTAGGAACACTTTAATTACATATTACTTTTACAAAAATTTGAACATAGCATATTGCATATGCATTTAGCATAAAATTTGAGACATTTTGAACTCAAACCTTATATTGAAAGGCGATTTATTTTTTACGTGATTTTGACCTACGTTGCATTCGATGCACTAAGTCCATGAAGTTTGAAGGAAGAAATAGTTTGAATGTGTTAAAAAAATTATTTAACAGGGCAAGCGAATTGTTTTACGATATTAAAATCGTAAGAAAAGCATAGTACTGCAATTGAGCTGACTTTATATATATCCCCCCCCCCCCCCCCTTTTCCCCCGCCCCCCCCCCCCCCCTCTCCCCCCCCCCCCCCCCCCACCCTCCCTTCAATAGAACTCATGAGATGAAGCATTCGCTGTCACCTGCAAATGGTAAAATGTGATTTAATCCAATTTCTTTTAATTCTGTGGGCTAATTATTTACGGCTATGGGGAAAACTCCAACTTTGGGGTTGTTGGTTTCCGCACGACAGAAGCAAGTCAAGACCCATGAACTCGTTACTCCTTCTACACTAAACTGGTGGTTATTTTGCTAATAGTTCTGGCGCATT
>LJIJ01001054.1:0-59195 GCA_001718145.1 Orchesella cincta
ACACGCTTAGGATAATATATTAATATGAGCAGAAAAGCCAACAAATGGGCAGCCGAGATCCTAAAAAGGGATACCCCATGGCCCGTGTTCTCCAAGGCTTTTCAGAAAGAATGCCATCGGCAGGCAACAAGCAGTGTCACAAGCATGGCACTACTACTACCTACTCCTACTTTTCGTTGGGTTACTATTGAAAAAAACATCCAGTGGAACAAAAGATTTTTTTCCTTCCAGGTTTCCGATGGAAAAAGCCCAAACATTCTGAATCAGATCAGATGCATGGCTGAATCACAGAATTGAGACTGAAGTATATAGTATTGCATTAGCCTTGAGCCTAGAAATTGTGGAGGAGACAAAAACATCTACAAGATCTAGAGAACTTTCTTTTCCGCTGACCCTATGAATGATTATTATGACTATTGCCCAATGTCAATTGTCTCCCTTTCCTTTCATCCTGTCCCCATATTATTGCCGGGACCAAACATATGTATGATTGATTATGGAATCGTTATATATAAAGCATAATTTAAAAATCTTCTCGTTTCTTCTCTCCCTCCAACCTCGAAAAAGGTACAGGATTCGACTAAGTATACAGCTTTGCCTTGAACCAGAAGGCGAAAAGTTCATGCATAATCATAATGATTATTATAAGTGAAAGCGTTGGAAATGTGGAACAGCTTGTAGCTCCCAGTGCAGTACACACGCGTTTCTTTGTAACGCGTACCCAATATCGTTAAAAGGGTGGGAGAGAGAGAGCTCCAAGTGTAAAATAGAAGGAGGAGAAAGAGAGCTAGTGTTAGGGAGAACAGTTCTTATTATCATTATCATTATAGAGGGACGCATAATGATGAACGTAGGTATATTCTCTATTACAAAATGAATTGCTAGATGGATGGATTCATTCAACAGGGGCCAGAAGTCAGAGGAGTAGAACATAAAGTTGAAAAGCGATATAAAGTTACAAAGACCCAAGACTGGAGAGCAAGTGCTTTAGTTTCAGCAGTTCCAAAAGACATTCATTTTCCCCAGCATTATACTTTTTTAAGCTAACCATAAACGAGCTGGAAAGCATAAGTAAAGTAAGTGAAGTCGTGCTACCAAGTAAGTCTGCTTACTTACATACAGGAGGGGCAAAGGCAGCTGAATTAAATTGCATATAATCATTATGATGATGATAGTTGTTATAAGATGGTAATATATGAGTGAGCTTTCTTTATTCTTCTTGGCATATATATTTTATTACTCCTTTCCTCTGTCGGCGTATGTCCACGCTGCATATTCATTCTTTCGCTCTTCCGCATAAAAAACTGGTGAAAAATGGTGAAAAAAACTTTTCTGATGTAGTTTTCGTGCCCAAAAATCTTACCCTTTTTGCTATTATTCACAAGTTTATTGCACTTCTTCGTCTGTGCCAATCTGTTCCGAGGTGGAGGAGCTCGAGGAGCACATAATACCCATGTTGTAAAAAATGACTGTCCTTTTGCTGCAGGCACGTTCCGTTTGGTCGTTCACCGACAAATTCACACTTGGCTATAGTAGCATACTTTTACCAGTTTTTTTGCTACAGTAAGCAGAGCACATTCCACTATTTTCGTTTTTTTGGCTTGTTTGGTTTGCTCTGGATGACATTGATGCAAAAAGTTGAACTACCAATAAAGTGAGCATCAGCAAAGACAAAATTTTAATGTCACCACGACTTTCACTCACATTGTTTGTATGCCAGATTACAAGAAAACAAGTTTATTCTGAGTGCAAACCAGCGTTCATCCTTTGTTTCCTTTTTGTGCATTCCATGAAATGGAAATCAATGTCTGGAAACGTATATAGTAATCAAGCCCAAAAAAACTTTCTTTCTTTGCATGAGTTGCCTTGATTCTTATTCGTCTCGTTTATTTCCATTTCCAATTTTCCAAGAAGGAAATGGAAGAATGAACTGCATCTATCAGAAACATGAAAGAAACTACACAGGACCACAATGAGTCTGTGGAGGACAGGGATGCGACATAGCCACATCGATTCAAATGCAAAGAAGAAGAAAGTTCTGAGACCATAATTGTACATATGTATAAGGGAGAGGTACACTTTCACACACGTTTACAATACATTTGGTGCATCCGCTCGGGAATGCATATGGAATCTGAAAAGGATGAGTTCATTTGTAGGAGAGAACGACAATACAACTTCTATTTTTATTGTTATTTCATTATGATACGCTCTCTGATCTTTTTCCCATTTTCCTTCTCGCTCCTGCTGTCGTCCCAATAAAGAAGTTCAAATGATTGTTTGCATAAGGTTGCATGTCAAGTACACATCCTTATAAACAAGTACGCATAATAAGCAACTCTCCCTAACAATTCGAGAAACAGAGTTTTATTCCCTACTCCTCCACCGCACCGCACCACTCCTCTCATTCCCTTTCTAAACTTTGACTTGATCATGAATGGAACCAAAGCCGATATGAACAAAGGCTAGTCATCTATATAGAGCTTCACTCACGATAGCTCCTCTCTCCGCTCCTTCCGTCTTTTCTCTTTTATTCATGCTACCTCAAGCGTCACAAAGGTTCCAAAGGGAAGATCAAGGTTAGATGAGCAATTCCGAACGAGAAGTAAACAAGAAAGTAGATATGTGTGTATTTGTATTTATACACATAATGTATATATGTAGTAGTGCTCGAAAAGCGACACTCCTCACTCCTCCATCCAATTTATGAGAACAGTGCAAGTATAAAGTGCATTACTGAGCATTTATTGTCATTTGAATTGCATTGCACCACTGCTTTCCATTCTCCAACCAAACCATACACCACCAGGCCAGGAGCCGAATTATTTGGGGTTAAAGCGCTTATAAATCCTAATCCAAAACTGCAAAAAAGGAACACCATGAAAATTAAGAGAATGCAGGGAACTTGCTTTTTACGTACACAAAAAGATTTTTTCCCAAAGCACCCCTGCTGCTCTGGTGCTTGTTATAAATTTTACCCCAAACATATTTGATTCCATTCAAACATATCACGTCAGACTGTTTTGGCTTATGCACACACCACACAGGATTCCATAGTATTATTACTATTATTCTGGCTTAAGATTCATTCTTATTGTGTAGTATCACACTGTCTATTTTTTCTCCTGGTGATGTGCTGCTCCTCTCTTTCTCATAGAAAAGAAATTTCTTATCCAAAAACGAAACAAGTAAAGTTTTTGTGTAGCAAATGAATGGCAACGCGGAGCAATTGAGAAAGACAGTAAAAAGGCATATAAGATTAAGGGGGAAAAGACGTAGGAGTGCAAGTAAGCGGCTTGCTGTTTGGTAGTAGCGGTGGTGGTGGAAGCATGACTACAAAGTAGACGTAAGAGAGCAAGAATGAAAGTAGGAACGGAACATTGTCATAAATAAATACCCGAGAGAGTGATTCCATTCAACCCCTCAGGAGTTTTCCTCCCTTTGAATGAATGAATGAGAGCGAATGAATGAATGGGATTCCTCTAGCTGAGAGCTATATGCATGTGCTATATATTGCTGGTTGGTGTGCTGCAGTTTATTGAGAAACAGGCTTGGTGTTGGTGCGGTATGATTGTAAGCAAAGCAGGGTTTCTGTTCTCTGCACACAAAAATGATCTTGTCTATTGTCCTGTCGAAATGTTGAATCCTTTTTTCTCCAAGGCAAAGGCAAGCCCCACCACGGGGTAACGGTAACTGTCCTGCAACAGTCGAAGCGCAGGAGCTTCATGCTTGGAAAATGTTCTATTTGATGGTTTTACCAGTGCCAATGCAATGTCGCTTTGTGTGGCAAAAGGCTTGTACTTTGTAGCATTTTCATTTTGTATTCATATCATTTCTTTTAATAATAATATGAATGAGCTGAGGAGATACAAAGACAACATAATTTAGAAATTTTGAACTTAAACTCCTTGTATATATTCATTCACTAATGTAGGGAAGAGAGTGTCTCGCTCGGGGTTTTGTTACTTGAGTCATTTGAGTGAACTTTCATGAAAATTTAAAAATTATTGTTTTTTTAGCTTTCCCTTTGTTATCAAGAGTCTTCTACTTCTACTTCTACCGAATAAAAAATGAAGGAGCCATTATAAAGTAACTGAGACTGGAATTAGATTGGAATCATTAACTTGGTGGAAACTTAAATAGTGGTTGAGTTGAAACAAAAAACGAGAGGAAATGCAAACTTAATTGAAAAAAAGTTAAAATTATTTTTTTTAGTAAAAAGTTTTAATTGAATGAAATAGAAATCCGTACAAGACCACGGGGGAAAATCAAGGCAGGTTTTTTTCTTAATTGAAACTCCGCTTACCCTTGACAATGAACCGATGAAAATTATTATAAGCCTCTGTTTTCACTCAGCCTATTCAGTGGCTTGAGAAATGCAGACTGTGTTTTTGTATAACTTGATCCTTTGTGCGTTCTTTCAGCAATAATTCTCAACACACCTAATCTCCATTTCATCCGATCGGATCTAATATTGCAAGGAAATGTTTACAGATGACTGTGATAATAATGCTCTGATACTTTAGTACAATATAAATCCCCCCACAACCCAGACTGCACATTTTCTTCCATTGGATCCGAGTGTGAACTTCAATCCTCCACATTTGGCAACTTTTTGCTGCAATGAGCCCATTGTTTTAATTAAATTAAGCGTTTTTTCCTTGAAAGCACTCTTCTGTTCAGTTCATTCCCAAATGCACTCATCTAATCTATCTATCCTCCATCCATCCCTCAAAGCCAAAACCCCATCCCATCCATCTTGCATCCGCCACTATCATCATCTTGCGTAATAATACGACAGCCTGCTTATCCCGTTACTTATTTCCCTGAGCTGAAATTTACTTAAAATTACATGGCTGTGGAGTTTTCTCTACACTTTCTTTTAGATATAATTTCACTCCTTCGTGGGCAAATTACGAGGCCTCAAGCTGACAAAGCGGAACAAGCTTCCATTTATACATTAAGTTTTGTATATACGAGAGATCTCACATAGTTTCACTGCACCCCTGAACACACACACCACTTATTTGTCGGGCAAAGTAAGTGCATGATTGCATTTTTAGAATGAATTCTTCTATCTCAGGGAATAATCAGTGAAATTCATTCGGATTTTAACCCGCTGGAATGAATGCAAAAGAAACAAGAAATGTTTGCTTAACCCCGACCTCAAAACCGTGATACAATGTTGTAAAGTGTGTGCACTGCACATACCATGAGTCTAACCCACACATTATACGTCACTTTACTTATGCAGTATGCATGCAAGCAATCATCCCGCATTGGGACTCACATTAAAAAGACCAACCCCGAGAAACTTCAATAAATGAAATTGAGATTTACATTTCCTTCTCTCCTGCTTGTTGACCATAATAATATACAAAAGCGGTCCCTGTTTCACTTTTTGAGTATGCACATTGCACACCAATTTAAATTAAAGTTGGGACACAAGACCTCTGTCATTCTCTCTCCTCTCTGAAGTTTTTTTTATTAGCTTGAACCCAACAAATACAGTACTTCTTTTCTTTAACCGTGAATATCTAACCGGGTTCAGTTGCAAAAGCGTGCACACAAAAGCTTAGGGAAACGGAAGGAAGGAAGGAAGGAAATGAATGTTTTTAAATAGGATAAAAAATTTCTTATACTGCAGTGCTCTCTCGTCTATTTGTTGAGTCTCCTTTCTGTTCCTCATCTGATTTGTTATGCACCCCTGGTTCTCCTTTCTCTTAGCTTAGCCTAGAGGATTTAAGAATTCCAAAACCATTTCCTATCCACTTTGGAATTTTTAAGGAGAGCAACTTGTGAGAAGTGCATCCTTTTGAAATGCGAAAGGATTCCTTTTTATTTCCTCCACTTTACCCTTCTCTTGCTTATCCAGTGTTTGCTTCGTTTCATTTCATGCATGTTGAATGATGCATGCATGCATGCGGGTGTTTTTATACTCATTCTCCTTGAATCAGCACAAAAGGAAAAACATTTTTCTAGTTGTCTTTTCCTGTTTGAATGTCCTTTTCGTAAATTTTAACAAGAGGAGATGGACAAGACAGGGTTTTGAAAAGTTATTGCGTTTTTTGTCGGAATGGACACAACGGAGGAAATGAAACTTGACCTCACCCTAAAAACCAATTTTGGATGTTGGAGGAGCAAAGAAATAAAACGTGGAAAAAGTGTTCAAGTACCAAAAATGTATATTATTATGCTGCTAACGTATTTTTATGGACAAGGGTAAAATGAAAACTTAGGAATAGGAAAAAAGCTATGTGAATGGGGAAGAGGGTTGAAAGGATCATACGTTACAATGAATAATGATCAGTAACAGGTTTGTGTCATTCTTCAAGCGAAAGCAAGCAAAGTGAAATAAATAAGGCTTGTTAGTACAACGGAAATTGAAGCTTGTTTTAAAATTGGACGGGAAGGAGACCGTTGGGGTTGTTATTATAGCTGTAGATACGAGAGTTGCTATCTCGCCACAATGATCAAATGCAATGTATCACGTCTAATGGTCAATGGTTTAAAAAATATTATTTCAAATTCCCCTGCCTGTATCACACCGTCCCATTAGCAAAATATTCGACATCACTACTTTCCGGAAATCAAATTTTATTATGAGAACTGTCCAGCAGACTAGTTTGTACTTTGTTGCTTAATTCACATGACGTAAGAACATGAAAGACCTAATTTCTAATATCGTAAATATAATATTTCTCCGACATTTATTTGTCAAATGACTGAAATGACTACTATATTTACAACTCGCGTATACGTGTGGAATTTTCGTGTTTTCATCCGTTTCAATGTACAATATCTCCTCTAGTTGTGTTATGAGATGAGGTCACGTAATAGGAAAACTGACGTGCTGCGAGTAAGATGCATTTTTAATCCAGCAATGATTACATTCCCTCTACCGCTAGTTTGTTGTTATTTGTGGATATTTTGACATGATCACAAATGAGCCCAAAATGACATTTCTCCGTTATCTTTTGGTTTTACGTTTGCTGACAAAAGCAACTAGTCCATTATCTTGCTTGTCTTCATGATCATTATCGTTACTACTAACAAGGTTTAGATTTTAGTGTAAGCCTGATGTAGGGTGGACAAGTACAGAGATGTATAATGCAACGTGTCTTATATTCGAGCTTTGTTAAGCAATCTCAATTTCTCTATTCAGTAGGCAGCCCTCATGATTAGGATAAATACAATACGATACAAGATACAACCTACAAATTCACTGCCTCAAACTTCCAGACACGCTATAAGTAAAAGCAGTAAAACCTATACAATTTCTTGGGTGACGCACTAACGTCAAAAAGTGTATTTATGCTGCTCACATGTTACGTTTGATGATTATACATTATGTCCTGAAGAGAGGGAGGAAAAGGAACTAAATAAATAAAACTCAGGAAGGAAGCAGGAAAATCCTTCAAAGTGAGATCAGCTCATGGCTTGGCATAGTGTGCACACGGAGGGATGACGATATGATGATACAGCCAGCCACACTTGTTCACCGTATACACGAATGAATTCGTTAAGTGAGCAAGCTGAGGGTAAAGGGAAGAGAGGGTGAATTAAGACCAATACCAACAACGAATAAAACCCTGCTTTCTACAATGGAGTCATGAGGGCAAGTAAAGCGGATCAGTGACAGAGAATAAGGAAAAGGAAAGCTCAGTCCGGGACGTGGGACTCACGTACTTACTATTTTATTCATTGGGAAAAGTAACAAAAACCTCTCTCTCTCTTTTCACCCCATCGTCCCTGACAAGAATATTTAAAGATTTTTACTACTCAGAATGATCACCTTATTTCTTCCCCAGAAGCCATATCCACAAATCCACAGCCAACCGATTTTTCCACCCCACCCTAACAAAACTTTTTCATGACTTTCGTCACAATGAGATGGGTATATATTTAGGCAAAGAACAGAAAATGGAAATCTTAAACAAGGGTGGATGATTTCAAACAAATGTGTTTGTTGGTGGTGTGAACGTAAAGCCAGATGAGGTAGTTTGCTTACTGAGAATGTTATTCAAAGTTATGTACAAAATCTTGTTAGATACTTGTCCCCAACAAGAATGTCAATGATTTTGATGACGTGCATGGTGTCATTTCTATCTTGAATTTGATGGAAAAATGATATTGATATGACAAGAACGGCACGAGGGGTGCAGAATAATGGAATGTTATGATGACATAATAAAAAACTGACAAGACGGAAAACATGGATATTATCATATTGATCTTGGTGTAAGTATCTAAAACCCAAGTTGTATTAAAAAACGGTCGCAAATTTTAACCTGTATCTGCATAATTTTTGTTTTATGTAAGACCTTTCCATCATATTAAACCAAGTTTTTTATGTCTGTAAGTATTAGTATGTAACTCAAATTAAATTATCCCTACCCGGCATTGTATATTTTCAATCATACCTGACGTTTTTAAAACTTCTGAATTTTTGCAGATATTCTTTTCGAAATACGTTGCAAACAAATCGGTGGAAGATATAGCGAGGTGAAAGAACTTACCAAATGAAATGAAACGCTCGTCTTGTCCTTTGTTCAGTTTGTTCGCTCGTTACAAATCCACGATGCTGCTGACATCGCTCCGAAATACTTAGGAAATTGCACAAGCAGTGAATGTATGAGTCGGTTGGTTTGAAGCTGGTTTCGGAGATGGCATACGATACGATTCCGGTGGAAAAAGTGTTCAGAGCAAGCTGAGCCCAGCTTGGGTATATGGTATATGATGAACAAAACTGCTTTTCAACAAAAATGTATTTGTCAAAATTGTCAGTGTTTTTGTTTATGATTTTGGTTCACAATATGTTATACAGTTAATGAATATTTTTCGTGTCATAATAGTCTATTTAGTTAACTACGCTCGTTTTGTTATACTCTTGCTGGATTATGGTTTGGAGGCAAGTTATAGTTAAGTTGGATTCAAGTTAATTTCGTCCGATCGTTACTTATGTGTATGTTTAAATGGTAATTTATGCTTTTGATAGATGTAATTGATTGTAAAACTCAATTTCATTTATTTTGTGTGGTAGTTGTTTCTGCAAATTTCAAAACAATGAAAAAACGAAGGGAGACAATGGAAAGAGAAAACGATGATGCAGAATAAGAGGTACTGTAAATGTTTGAACAGTTATACAAAAGTCTAAGAAAAGTTTACAAATTGCCAAATTCAAACGTATGGTTTTATTGATTGTGAGAAATGGATACTGTAAACAACCTGAGAATAATTTCACTCTCAAGGATGTAGAAATCTGACTTCAACTTTTTTCAACACCCGTAAACCACTTATCACTCATCATAAGTATTCGGTACACAGTGATGTTTACTTACTAATATTCATGCTACAAAACAAGTAGCGTTTCGTAACGTTCTTATACTTATATTTAAACATGTTATTTGCTTTTATGCCTTTTGACGAAAGTTGCGATAAATATTGATTATTAATGACGGAAGTGATAGCTCACGGGAAATTTATCTTGATAGTGTGATGATTATTTTCAAAATCATCCGTTTTCTTCTGAAATGATGGGCATAATATGACATTTAAATTTAAAGTACGTTTATCCATGCCGTCATCAACTTATCACTGCATTGAGTTGTAATCATCTGTAATTTTGATTAGTGGCTAGTGTGTTCATTTATATTTGGACTGATAAGATTAATTACATGATGGCATATTCTTTCATTCATGTGATTATTAGTTAGTGTAGGTTAGTTGTAAAATTAGTTCTGCTACTTCCACGGGTGCTGACGAATAAATTTTTTTTACTACCTTGCTGTGTCTAGATATGTAAATGTAACGCTCGTAACTGACTGGGAACAGGAAGACACACTTCAGGATGGATAATATGGAGTTGGAGTACCACTGACTGGCATACATAATAATACGTACGTAATATAATATGTAATGCATAATATTTCACATGATGCAGTCTAATTTTTTATTGTGTTTGAATATTGTGTAACACATTTCGACTAATTTATCATTGTTTATACATATAAAACTTGAACTGTTTACTCTTTTACGTGTAAGTACATGAGGTGGACATGTTCCACAATTGTTTGTTTGCTGGAAAAGTATTAGATTTATGTACTATATGATGCCATTAATATGATAAGTGCATGTAATCTCTTTATACCTTTATCTCTACTTGTATCGTAGGTATTAGTTATGTAGCTTACTGTGTATACGTGTTGAACAGTATTTCATCGAATCAGTAGATTGCATTCTTATAAAGAGGTGTGTATCACTGCAAATAGTATCAGTAAGAAGGTGATAGCAAAACTAAATCATTTGCAAATCAACTGGCTGGAGCTGGTGTAAAAGTCTGCATGCATAATATGACGAATGTTTCACATCTACATTGCATGCAGAGTGGAGTTAAAAATTTCCCTTGATCCTGATCATGCCGTTCATTTATTGGATGATTCTGGGCAGTCTAGTGTTTGCCGCATTGTTACTGATATTGTTCTGCTGTTATTTTGCTAAGGACTGTCTTTGCCGGCAAGAAAGTCCCGATCATCTTGAAGACCATGAATTCACAACGCGACAAAGTGAAGTAAACTTCCAAGATGAAAGAATGTACAGTAATCGGCGTCGCCTGCTTTCTTCGAGACCATCAGCACCATTACTCACTACTTTAAATGAGGGGGAGACTGATGATGGATTGGGCAATGCTGAAATACACTCACTTCAGAACAACATTTTAAGCGTTGGCCGACATGCTGAAGATAGCAATGACTCCCATTTGGTAGTTGGAGTGCATGGCAATGCCAGAGTGTTTGGAGGCTATTGCGTGAATTTAAAAGAAAAATCTGTGGAATTCTACAGAATTAACACTGAAGACCTTCCATGGCGAATCCAGGCCCGTCCTGAGGGTTCTGAATGTGAAATGAAAAATCTGTTATTTGCTTTAATGCTGTGGAGTGAAAAAATTACGGAAGTCCGGAAACTGCATGTTTACTCTAATAACGATGCGATTCATGCGGACAATCATCGGTACTAGATCTAATTTTTGAAATCTTTATTAAAGTTTTAATAAATTTATAAATAAAAGGATGGTATAAACTTTAAAGGTATGGAAGAAGAGCCGCAAAGCTATTAGAGCACTATGCTGGATGCTGTGGAGTGGTAGTTAATGAAAGTCGAATTTATGTGAATCGTGACGAGCAACCGGATTTATATGCAACGTATATTCTACCTGCGGAAGATTTAGTTCACGGGAATGTACATGAGTTTCAGAGATTTGTGTTGAAATATTATGACATCAGTCATGAGAACTTTAGTGGGACTCACCGAATACCGGTACTGAAATTTTATAATAAGCCTATTGGAGCACGAACAGTTGACCGTGAAACTAATTTTCATTTTATTTTAATGCTTTCTAGGATTCAAGAAATCAAACAAATGTGGAAGCTACTACAAATTATCAAGAGTTTACACGACAGGTTCATAAGCTCCCAATATTGTGTTTATTAAATAATTTCGCCTCGCCATAATATTTTTTTACTGATAAGTGAATGGGGTTATGTTTGGCTGTTCTACAGGTTCGGGGCTTTATGCAAGATTGTACAACTCCCTGTGCTAAGTGTGGTTATGTTGATGACGAAACTGCATCTATGACCAGCATCAACCGAATTCCCTATTAGTAGGCAATTAGTGTACGAGGACATTCGATACCGTATTTTTATAAACTAATATTGTAGAAGTATACAAGATTATGTCGAGCAAAGATATTTAATTGACAAGTATGAGTCTGGTGTGGGTCAAAGGTTGATCTTACAAGCTTAAGAAGTCAAACCTGAGGGTGATTGTACTATTTATTTTGTATTACAGAAAATTACAATTCAATATTTACATCACTACCATTCACGTTTAACGAGTAAATCAAGTAGGGGTGTACTGGCAACGAGGAAATGGTACTAAATCCTTCAATCATAGTAGGTCGTTCCATCATCTTTAGTTTCCTCATCTTCAGTTTCGCCTGAGTCCACTAGTTTGTAATCTGGTTGTTTTCCTCCAAATATTCTCCTATTTATCTCAGCCAAAACTTTCAATAGACTGTTATCATTTTCTCTTTCTTCCTTCGAATCAGCGTCAGATCCGAACTCTGGGGTTTCATCATTTTTCAGAAATTGCAAGAGTGGTATAGAAGCGCCAGCAGGAATGAACACAATATTTTTCGTAGTGGAGTTTGGATTTAGGGCGGATTGAAGAAAATTTAAGGGATTATTTGAACCGTTGGTTTCTTTAAAGATTTTATCAGCTCCTAATTTATTGGCTACGTCAACAATAGTTTTCCCCAGATCACTTTCACTAAAGGTTTTTGCGACGGATGAAAGGCTGGGTAGGAGGGAGTCTAGTGTTGATACAATAGAAAAGCAAAAGTTATGTTTTATCAAAATTATTGTATACATGTATTACGTACTTAATTAAGCGTTATTGGATAACTTTATTGTAGTCGTACCGCCCAAACTGCTCCCACTTCCTGGAAGAAACCCATGCACAGTATTTTCCGTAAGATTCAAAATCACTAAAAGTTAAAATCAAATATAGTTCCGTTAGTTCAATAATACCTCATCCCTGTCCTCAGGCATGTTTTCATGCAAACAATTTGCAAAAAGCGTTAAGAGGTTTAAGGAAGGAAGCGTACGTATAAACAACACAGCTTTCACTACTCCCAAAGCACGAAACGAACATTTTCTTGAAATGTATGATTGTGAGGAACAACAGTGTGCTTTTGTATCCAGTGCATGATTCCAAGAATGTTCTGACATCGTCAAGTACACAATTTTTCCATCAATTTATTTTAGAGTACGTTGTTCTTACAGATCGTGATTCAATTGAAATATTCGGAATCTCTTATAGCCTCATAATATTACGTCACTTTCACATTGCAAAGCAACCGACCTTGCTTCATTGTCTATTGTCTTGTGTGCCTGTTCTTTGTATGTATTCTGGTATAATGTAGATGTAAATATATAACGTAAATTAGCACTTATTCTGCCTCTTAATACTTAATTAATAACCTCTGAATCCATTAACCGGAATAATTGTTTTTTAATGACAAATTTATTGGTAATGCTGTAATGATCTATATTAGACTGCACTGCATGCTTCCATTTATGATTATTATACATTTTGCATTAGAGAATATGTATGGTTAGTATTGCTACTGAATTGGTTTTTTTTGTATATGATATTTCAATGCGCAATAGGAAATCTCAGCACATTAATTTAATTTGGAGTCTTAAGCCAAGTGAGCCTATGTGGTTTTCAATCGAGGTACTTGTAATCATAATCAAAAAACATAATGTACCATAGACTATTTACTTGCATGTACTTGATTTGACTAAAAATACAGCAGTTGCCAGTAATTACATCTTATAAAGCCAGTAGACCGACGGACTAGAGTCTGTACAAGTGTCATGCTACTGGCAGCTGTGACAGCTACAACCTGGTAAATTTCACATGATCAGAAAAGATTGATTGACACTAATGTGAAATTGTCATGACTCATGACCAACTCCTGCTGGGCATGAAGATTGTGTCCTGTGGACTGGAAACAGCGCAGCTAGCTTTGATCTGCATAAAGAACTGTCCTATTTTAAATGCACGCATTTACCTTACACACGTTGTTGTCGATGTGTTTATATAGGTACCAGAAGTTTGTTTTCCTCTTCTGAGGTTTTTACTTCAGGAGGGTATTCAACTGGAACAAGCTTCTCTGCGCTCAGAGCTATTAAGTCCTTATCTTTATTTACCTTTCCACGCCCACTTTTCAGATGCACATAGTTCAGCTACAACATGCATAGCTTAAAAGTTCATATGTTTGGTAATGCAAAGTCCTGGAAGTGAACTAATATGCATATCAATTGTGAGGCAGAAAATGACCTCCAAGAAATAAAATGGAAATATTAATACACAAACGAAAAAAAAGTCCTGGGACCTGGAACATGTGTTCACCTGTTATTGTTATTGCAGCACATTTCTTTTCTCCTTGGCCTCGTGTTATTATTCCTCCTGTCGTAAATAGGTTTACCTCCGTGCACTCACTCAGTCATTTCCCCTTCTTGGAGAAAGTAGTAAAAGTCACATTATACCATTCCAGTAGTCTGGGTTCTTTAGCAGAAATCTTTTTCATATATGTTCAGCCCTGCTTTCCCAACAAGAACTGGCAGAGGAACCATGCGACTTTCCGACCATTCACCTTACCTTTTATTCTTCGTAATGTGTAACGTAGTATTCTATTTCCTCTAATCCAACCTTCACCGTTACCACAGGCAAGGCAAGCCACATCATCCGAATCTCATTTAAATACTTTGTGTAAATAAGTCGAACTAGTGTCCTAACCATACGGTTAATGTACTCGAGTATCAGAGGTAAATGGAGAACAAAAAGGTAGCAAAGCACAATGGTAGACTACAAAGCATGTCAGCCGCAGAGCTCATTACCTATGCAAATAGCAGAGTCGGCTCAGATTTTTCTACATATTATCGCCCTACCACTTTGTGTATTGTTATACAGAAAATACGAACACATCCTAGATCTAAGCATTACGCATTCCTAGAAGAGTACTAGAATATAGGAATGCTTATGCTCTATATGTTGGAACGACTTATGTGCATGTATAATTCTTCTTTTCTCCTGAAATTTTTCGTTTCGAATTTCAGTAGGAAGAGAAAGTGCTTTTACGCTTATAATTGACTACCACAAGATCCGGATTTTGGTTATGTTTTCCGCTCGCTGTCTCAAGCTCAGATGACCTGAGAAAGGACTCGTGCATTGTAAAAGTTTTAATGACACATTATGTGCTATGCAGGCTTTTAATTGTGGTGCTTTCTTAAGAAAACCTCTTCCTTCCTGCTTTTCTTTTTCGTAGGATGAGGTTAATACTAATGGCAAAACTCTTGGTCTTACTGACTTTAGTACACCATCAAAAATGAGGTTTCATGTTATTTTGCATATGGCCTTAAAAATAAATTAGTTTGTTTAGTGTACACACGCACACGTTTGACTTACGCATTTCAAGTGCGTGCATAAATACTCAGGTATAAAATTTTACTCACCTTGATAGCTGCTATTTGAAGCGAAACTGGTGTGTATAGTATGGTCTACACACATACCAAATAGAATGAAAACTTTGTGCATGCATTTTAAATGGGCTCAATAATTGACCTCATTGAAGGCATTAATGTCATATTTGAAGTTCTGAAATGACGAATCTAATATTGGCTCATGCAGTGCCAATGAAAGATTAGCTTGTTGTTTTTCAATCACTTTAAGTCACTTAAGTCCGCATAATGTTAGTGCTAATGTGCTAACCACCACAGTAAGGTGAGCTGGTAACGACACAAGTTTTATGATGCACGCATATAAATAATGAAAATAACACTTCTATACAAAAACAGGCATAGGCAAGCTCGAATTCGTGGTCACAAAATAATTAATAAATCTATTTCCTTCGTGTTTCTTAATTTCTTAACTTTAACTCCTCCAGTTCTATGCTTTTGGGCATTTTATGACTATTATGAGTTATTGTAGATAGTAAACGAAGAATACAGGCGGCACTTTCTTTATTGTGCCTTAATTAAAGAACTTTACGATCATTGTCCTATATTAAATATTAGAGAACGACACAAACCTTTTAAACGCATGTATTGAAATCACCTCACTTCCAACTTTATAAAACTAGTAATTACCAACAAAATGACCTAACATGGTAAACCGTAAGTTCAACAAACACAGAGTTTGCAAACATGACTTAGATTAAAATACATAGTATTTGTGTTTACTGGTTCTACTCTAAAATCTTAATTCGCTTGCTCGCCAGTTCCAGCATAATTTTTACATCATGGTGGTTGGCTGTGCATGGCAGTTGTTGATTGTATTTTGTATTGCAACTCTGTAACGTACAACAGAGTATAATGGTAGTGGTAAGGTAATATTGCAGAACTGCAATATTTTCTAGTAGTGAAAAGACATAATGTTCGCCTCAACAAAGCATTATGCGTGATGTGATAGGTGATAGGCGTCGGTACAAATTACATTTTTTCACTCTCATTTTGGATTATTACCCCTCCAGCATAGCATAGCATTACCATCATATCATTTCACTGGTGCAATACTTCCTATCCTAACTACCGAAATAATATCACAATACAATCGCGTATTATGAAAGTACCTAATAATATGAAATGCGAGAAAAAGAAAATCTTGGGCGAGAAGGTGTAAAAATGGAAGCTAAATACAGAAGGAGAAAGAGAAAGAAAGCAATTTGGTGGAGAAGCCAATTCCATGCATATTTCAAAGAGGAAATGGACTATTCGAAATCGTTTCCACAGAACTCTCTCTTATACATATACACACGCATAATATTCTTTTTTGCTTCGCTTTGAGGTAGTATACTCACACATACTTGTACACTAAATATGCTTATATATTGTGCATCCCCCTCTTCACACCCACTGCAAACTACACACATTTCCATTCGAAATGGAAGAAAAACCAATGATGCCAACAACTGCTGAAGAAAAAGAAATATTTTTTGGGATACAAGTTTTCTAGAGTATAAGAGATATGCGTAAAAGTCAGCAGCTAACGTGATCATAGTATTTGGTAGCCGAGAATGAGATGCAGCCAGTTATGGAGATATAATGCCAACAAGAGGAAAAATTTGTAGATAAAGGCGAACAAGATAAAATGTAAATGTATATATGGTTCCTACACGCACCAATAGTACATACGCAAGAAAGCGAAAACAAGACGAGGCGAGGGTGACTTTGCTCAATATGCTCAAACACATTATATGTATTTATGAATGTTTCCTGTATCACAATTTTTAAGAGAAGGCGAAAAATACAATATGAGTGTGCATTGAGATTGCCCAGAGAGGAAGGAAGAGTTGGAGAATTTTGTTCTTCAGAGAACAATTCCATATTACAAATGACACCACAGGGTGTAGACTAAATTTTCGGGAGAAAATGGTTAACAAAAAATGGATTCCTTCCTCCGCATATGAAAGCGGAAATGCCTAGTTATGCGTGTGTAAGTGCAACTCTAATGTAATACAGCAAGTCAGTATCCTATGCCATGAACACTTTTTATTTGTTGATGTTGTGCTGCCGTTGCCTTCTTGTTGGAAATGTTTATGCCGGTTTTTCATTGTTTATGTCGCACACACTTCTTCTGCCTGTTTGTCACTGCATGTAATAAACTACAATGGAGTGCACTTGACTCTTGTATTGTTTTTCTTGCTGGGTGGCTGTGGGAGTCAGTTAAAGCGAAATGAAACTGCGAATGCTTTTTTGAAGGCTTCAATGTATGCGTGTGCGTTATCCGGGATACAAAGCAACAGTGTTTCAACGAATTCCCTTACACTCTGACTGTATGCCCTTTATGCTTTTCCAGGAAAAAAGTTTTCGTGCGAGGTTCCTCTGTCTCTTGGCAAATGATCTATATTATGCGTACTTTATCCTACCTTTGGCGGTGTGGGACTTTGATTTCATTCCTCCTGCTCAAAAGCCGAAAACCGGATCCCATCATACGCTCATATGGGTTTCTATCGTTTATGTATAATTTTCTGTTCCTTTCCTTCACATTTTTACTCCAACGTCACCTTGAACATGGTATTATGCGTGCATTCGGGAATGGTAATTCAAATTATATGCTTCGCTAAGCAGAATAGTTATGATGAGAGGTGGTAGTATAATTTCATATTTACCAGGTGCAGGCAACTACTTTTTTTGTATTTCAGCTGAACTGCATTCTTGAATACGACTGATGAAAAACTCATAGCACAACCCACCTTGGAGGTTAAATATGTAAAAATCTACTTTGGTTGCATTTACAAAAGTCAAAGTTACTGAAATATTGAGCTGACACTGAAATTGCTTTGATGAATGAGAGCCTGAAACGCATAAACATGTATTGTGTTTTGTATGACATTAAAATGTTGAACCATAGTAGTCAGAACGAAGTACGTAACAGAACTGTCGATGTAAATTTTATATAATACAGTCATTGATGTTGGTATTTAATTACGCTTTTGAAAGGGAATGGATTTCAAACAAATTCGTTGAAGCTGGTTATGAACTTCACAATTATCTCATCTGATTGACAATTTGACGTTGACTGCCAAATCAAAGTGTCAGTCAAACCATGACATAACCAAGTCATATCGAAGTAGACAAAATTATTATACACAGGTTGTATAATGTTACAAAGGTAATGGCTGTATACGCTACTCGGATTGAATTTAACAAGCCCTCAACAAATTTCATAGTATCAAGTAACTATGTACGTACATATCAATATCACAATAACAGATTCTGCTTCAAATGGTATAGACGTTCGCTTTCTCGAATTCCTAATTTGCAATGACAGAACAATATTATGAATTTAAAAATGATGAAAAACATTTTATACATTAAATAACCCAGTAGGTAAATACGTATGGAGTTTCAGTTTATCGACAGATGTACACAATAGTACATAATAATATGATATGAATTTTTCGACTATATGAGACTATGACGTCAATGCACCAGCTCAGTAACATAAAATCCGACCAAAGTAAGAGTCATTGTACTATCCCATTACTAATATACTATGCAAACATCCGGGCTGTGAACTTGCTCACTTAAAATGTTTTACTTTCCTCCCAATGGTCATACTTGACTACGTATTTACTGAACGAGGTTACAAAATGAGAACAAGATAGCAATAATACCGCAACCACCATACCATTATGAGGGTATTTCCTTAATGTTAATCACGGCACAACAAAATTTCCATCTCACTTTCAAGTTGACTCCAATTTCAAAACAAAAGATATTAACTAAGATATCGCCTTTTCAATTCATACGAAATAAACTAGATTTTTGCCATCATCAGTGGAAGAAGAAGAAGAGTAGCCAGCACAATTTTATTGCATATATAGTACTTTACTCAAGCCTCCTAAAACAAAACAAAAGTGAGGGAGAACAACAAACACACAGAGAAGAGGAACGACTTTCACTTGAAGAAAAGAAGCCTTTAATAGAACAAAGTCATGTAAAGCACCCATCCTGGTTCTGGTTTCGTTTCATTCGGGAAAACCGTTGTAAATTTCATGAATAAAATATTTGGCTCATGAGCTCTATTATTTATACATTCATGAGTTGCCTTATGTACTTTTCCTTCTTTTCCCTGCTTCCATTCAACCTACATATAATATGAGAGATATGTTTGTAAGGGATTGGAGGAAAAGATTGTGCTTTGTTCTTCTCAAAAACATATTACATGCCATGGCACTATAGTATCATCAGCATCAAAAATTCCGACTGAATCACCAACACCACCACTGCTCCTCCACCCGGTTGAAAACAACTCGAACGAAACTCATTCAGACACCAAAAATAGCCCAAAAAGAGTAGGATGCACAAACATGTGTAAATAAAAATTGCTTAAGCATCCAATCACAATTACTGACCCCGTTGGAACAAAATTTCCTTTCTCATTATGGCTAATACTGTTTTGGATACACAAAATGCAGTATGCATACTCAACCAAAAAATGAGAGAGAATGTAGGTGCAACTCTATTTGCTTTCTCGATCAAAGAAATTTTCAAACATTAATTTTTGAGATTTTGACTGCATCATAGTATCAACATTAGAGACATTCTTATGACTTCATAGCATATAGCCAACCGCAGTCGTTGTAAAAAACGAAACATATGATGTTGACAATATTATGGAATGATATGCCATATTAACATGACTGCATTTACACCATATCATTTAAAAGTTTGAACTACTTTTTAGCACCAGCACCATCCCCATCACTATTCGGTCATGTAGTTTTTTATCGATTCCTTTTACAACACCACACAACTACCACCACCACCATTTCATTTTACTAAAACGTATTAAAGTGTAAAATAAAATGGAAGATAGCAAAAGTCTCTTGAGCATTTTTCCTCGTCGCTCTTTTGAGTTTGGTTGGTACAGAGCCAAACAACTAGGAATCGTAGCATATTATGCAAAATCGAATGTAAAAGTGAGTAAAGTGGTATGGTACCCATATGGATATTCCTTCTTTCTCCTACCACTTTACTTTACAAACGCATTTTAGTGGACTCATCATCACCCGAAAGGGAGAGACGAGTAAATGCAGACAGCAAGGCAAAGATTTTTGTCTCAATGTTTCTTTCATCGTCTTATGCATAAAATGTATATCCGGTCTTGTGGATTGGATTGAAGATGAGTGTGCATGAGCGTCCACCAAAGAAGAGAGAAAAGAGCGACACTGTTTTAAAAATGATCCAAGTAAACGAAGCCAAAGGAATTTTTGTTTGAGTAAAAAAATGCTATCTTTGTACATCCTTACTGGTGCTAAAGTGTGTGCATGTGGTATCTTATGCTTTTGCTTTTTTTTTCTCCTTGACTTCAAATGTATTCTGTACACACACAATTTTAAAGGAAAAGGAAGTTGGGAGCAGAAAAAAAAGGTTTACAAAGCACTTGACTTAAAGGCTAGCTGTAAAACGACTATGCAAAAAAGGGAGTCGAAGAGAGGAAAAAACAAGCCATTTTACAATATTACATTAAAGTCCTCTTCTGCATATCTATGTACAGTTTGAACTCTTTTCTCTCACAAAAGTCAAGTGCTTTTTCTCTCACTTAGTCTTGTCCACAGCTGCCATTTTTTTAAAGCTTGCAATACCATTTCCATACATAAGCAGTTAGCAAGTCCAAGCGTGTGATGATGATCATCTGAATTGCATGCACATGCATGGCAAATGGGGATGGATGATGGCGAGAGGAGAAAGCAAAATACTGGCCAAGAACTTTACAACTAGATCCGACTCTGACTCTACTCATTTTCTCCCGGTTGACTTTTTGTGAAAGTACGTCGTATTATGTATATGAGGGTGTAGACTTGCCTGTTATTTTTTGCGTAAAACACGTTTTTCTTTAATAATCCTAATATAATTTTTTATAGCCAAAGCTAAAAAACATTGTGTACAGCAAAGTTAGGGTTTTTTTCCTTAGCGTTTTAAGTGTAGAATAAGAAGAAAGCGTAGCGACCGACTGTAAAAAGCTGAATAAATATAGCTGGCTATAGAAATCTGTGATGGGATAGTGTTGTAGAGTGGCGATGTGGTTGGTGGCGAAATAATTTCCTTATTTCTTGTCGGAGCTATGAATATTGCCTTAAAACGTTGGAATTTTTACTTGACACGATGTTTAAGCTGTAAGCAGATTTCTTGTTGGTGTATCATCATCATCATCACTATCACCATCATCCTCATCATTTCTACCCTATGCAAAACACCGTGCATAGCACATTACGTAATATCCCGTTGGGCGGTCGTATTTGTATACCAAAAGGATTAAGGATTTAGGTAATGCAGTGAAACAAAAGCTTTACATGATGATAACAACCCTGAATACTGAGTGAGTGGAGTAAGTGAGTAAGAGTGGTAAAGCTGGAGCGAAATCAGTGTGAAAGACTTTTTAGGGAAGAAACTGAGGAAAGCAGGGGATAGAAGAAAGATGAGAGAGCCCATTTTGCACAAGATTTTCTTTGCAAAACTTGTTTTTTTCATTTTATACGGACCCCTTTCCTTTTTCTTGGCGTCTTATATTATACACTTGGAGAAGATGATGGTAGGGAAAGTAAGTAAAGCAATATTGTTCTTGTTTGTTGATGTTGTGCTGTAATAAAAAATGCTTTTGCTGCTTTGGCTGTCGGTCTGCATTCATAACAGGAGGAGAAGGCATACACACACGCATAGATTACATGATGACGGTTCATACCATAGAAGTACACAATACTCGAACACAATCCTTCTTCACTGATTCTCTTGTACCCTTTTGACGTAAAAAGTTTTGGGATAAGGACTCAAAGAAAATGGTAACGCTAGTAGTAGAGCTAGACTCCGCTCCACCATCAGATTTGCATGATTCCTACATTAAAGGCGAGGGAAAGTGGCTCTTGTTTTGTTGTGTAAGCCAAAAGCGCAATTCCAACTTGACTTCTTGACTTTCGTCTTCTGTACGGCATACACGAGTTGTCGACTCTTTTTGGAAGAAAGAAGGTAGTTGAAAGATATAATTTGATTTGTACGACAAAGCAAAACAATTCGTTTAGAGGAAATGGTAGTGGTTGTATAACCTTCCATTACGGAATTGAAATATGGAAACTGGCTCTCTATACTACTAATTGTAAACTGTTCCGATTACTTTATTTTACTGCGTTTGTACCTCCACTTTACAGAACCTCCAAATTTTAATCGAAACCCTGTTTGGTTTCGAGCATTTGAATACTTGAGTATATTTCTTGCATATCTGGAGCCTCTGCGTATTTACTTATTTGTTCCAAAAGCTTTGATCACCTTTTTATAGCCTTTGTGGAGTGATAAGCTGCTGTTTTATAGTTTGTAGCAACGTTGTTTCATTCATCCTACTGAGTCTTGTACTTACTATTCATGAGGTAAAAATTGTTCTTTCCTCTTCTGCAACAACATTACATCTGTAGTTACATACATTCGTTCTTTGCTCTCTCCCATTTGGATTTTTGCATCCATCACATAGATCGTAGGATGGTCATTACTATTATCCCAAAAGGAAATACAAGGGGATCACATTCCAGCTCAGGGATGTTGATGTGCTCAAATACAAACCTACATTTCTATTCACAGCTCGTAGACAAAAAGAGAGGACTAAAATACCGGAAAGCAATAAGATCACAGCAACATAACACAGCATTATTATGATGATATCTATGTATGTACATCACTTTGAGAGGAAATCTTGTGCTAGGTAGATATTACATAACATGCATAATGTACTTGTATATAAAAAGTAATTCAAGAAAGTAAACCATAACCGTTCCTATTGCAATAATCTTGTTATACTTATCCCTTCGACGGAAAAGTACCCAAGAAGAGGAGAGACCTAAAATCATGTGGTAGTTACTTACTTTTGTGACTATGCACTTACAACTACATACAAGCATTTATTTTCCATTGAATGGCTGAATAGCATCTTGAAAACTATCCGCTTTGCTCAATCACACAACTCACATCTATACAACTTTTTAAAACAAGACATTTGGATGCAGAAAGTGTCAGATCGACATGCTCAATTTTACTGTCATTGCAATGCATTGGTCGTGCAGTTTGGAAGCTAAAGAGAAGCTGTTTCCCCCCACCAAATACCATGTACTCCTCTGTCCATATTATTCCAATATAATATCGCAAGACCGTAAATGTATCCGCATCAAGAATCATGTATACACTATATATACACGTCACATCCCTTACAATCTAATGCAAGCGTATAATGCTATTATGGGGAGCCACACTAAAAATCTGCTACACATTTATTGCTTCCTAGTTTTCTCCACACACACAAAAAAACAGGGAAAAGTAAAAAGAGTCTGGAAAGAGAGAATCTTCTCATGACGGTTTCCCGGTATGTAGTGTGATGGTAGTAATAAGGCTATGGATGAATTCCATCCATGGATGGTGAAGAAGATGTAGATGTACTAAAGAATTTTCTCTTCCGTAGCAATAAGTGCATTATTACGATGTTTTTATTCCATTTTGAGCCGGATTTCGTCAACTAGAATATATCTAGCTGCCTATATTACATCCGAGAAAATCATTCAAGTAAGCTAAAACTTTTGCTTCAAACGACACCGTTGAATACATAATATGGTGCCTGGAGTCTTGATAGCAGAGAAGCACTGTGCCAAGTCAAATGGTTGACTGATCCAACATTAGTTTTCATTGGTTTATTAGAGTTAGAGTGAGGCAATAGCCAACAAAGTTAGACCTTGTCAATCTATATAGAATTGCGAGGGAAATGCAACATTACGTAGCATTGTACGGTACTTTGCATAAAAATTTGAAAATGGCTGGAATCATTTAATATAAAACCATGCAGCTTATGATGAGCTGTCCTTATTGCTGTGAATAGTAGAATCCTTCCGCGATTGACAAATCATATGGCGACTGTTTTCTTCCAGAGATTATCACTCGTTTGGTTTGGCCTTGTCCGTGTTTGTCGTAATGAAGTTTTATCATCATTG
The DNA here is from genome assembly GCA_001718145.1 of Orchesella cincta. Taxonomy (NCBI): domain Eukaryota; kingdom Metazoa; phylum Arthropoda; class Collembola; order Entomobryomorpha; family Orchesellidae; genus Orchesella; species Orchesella cincta. Next base: position 24,092 of record LJIJ01001054.1, read on the forward strand.
GCAAACATCCGTTCTGACTTATCTAATTGTTTGAATAAAATGAGCATGCCTGCACGTCATAAACCGTGGTAATCTCATCTCATTGGACCAACCTTGACACTTCTCCAACCTATAATGCAATCAAAACACGGCGACGAGTCAATCAATTAACTTAATTCTCCTACATAAATTTTCAGTATCTATACGCAAGGTATATGGTTTAAATTGTTTTTTTCTTTGCAGTTTGGACTGTCCATAAAATGTGCTTGTGCACTGATATGCGATAAAAAAGTTTCCAGAAAATTATTTTGCATAAGCGTTCAAGTAAGTTTCAGCATATTTGACCAAAACGGGACAAGACATAAAACTTAACGTGCTTGTTGGCTTGCAGTAGTACTATGTTATGCTATATGTACAATATATATAAGTTCTTATTTCAGCAAAACTTTCTTGAAATATGAGGTGCAAGAGAGAGGAGGGTCATCTCTTTATTTTTAAACCATATCCAACATCAATTTCAATGATTTTGACAGGATTCGTCCACAAGAATATTTTCTTATTTTGGGGACACTGATAATACATTAGAAGCAGTAATCTGGCTGAAAATACATCCCTGGAAAGAAAAAGCCATGAAAATCGTTTTCGTATTATATTATGACCCCCAAAGTTAAAGTATTTCTGCTTTTATGTCTACACATAAGCTACCATTGTACTAATATAGTAGGTTTGGCCTTATACATCTTTTAACCTAGATAACGATAATTTATTTGATGAAGGCTTTTATATATGAGGCAGTAACAGCGTAATAGTAGTCGTGGCGTGGCTTTTCGAGAAAAAGTTGAACTATATTAGCTGTATTTTCTATCCTCGTCGACATTATGAATTCATTTTTCGGGTAACAGATAGACAATTTTCTAAGCTACATAGTGATATCTTTAAAAGCCTCTAAACCATTGGTAGCTGAAGAGCGAACCATTTTGCAACATGCTCCATTAGAGCTTTTCGGACGTTTTCGCAACTTCCTTCGAATTTTTATCCAAATCTGTTGAATCAATGAAACGTTTTGGTACATCCTTTCGCTGCAAGTACCTCCTCTTGCAAATTACTCAAAAAAGATTTAAATTATTGATCCTGGGAAAGTTTTCGTTGCTGTCGTAGGGTCCGAATTTGATTTTTGGCACTTTGGTACTTCTGTCTTTTTCGGTTATTGTGAAAAAGCGAAGTCCGGCCAGCAAACGTTTCAACTTCATGAAGAGCCCCAAAAAGGAAGAACACTGCAGGAGAATTCTGAATTCCACGTAATTCCGAATAGTAGGGTAAACGCGTCAATGCCCATTTCTTACCAGATAACGGATTTTAAAAAGAAATTTAGTCTGGAAGCCTTTAATTTTGAGCACTGGGTCTTATGCAGGGTCGGAACTAAAGAAAAATCGTCGTCGGCACTTGCAAATGGTCCAGGTGGACGTGTCCCGTCAGCAAACCACAATTTTGTCGTGAGTTTTCATAAAAAACTTTGACCCTTCCTGCAGTTGATTTTTCTTCTTTAATGTATTTTCGGCACAACCTAGTTTTGAAGGCTGACTTCTGACTATAACTGAGCTCAAGTTTTTGGTGAAATTGTGAAGTCTTAGCTGCTGCTATAAGGTTGGAGTTTGCGGAATGTTTTTTCAAATTCCTGGACACTTTTGAGGATACTTATCGTCGAATTTCTTCCCCAAAAAAAACGGATTATTTTTTTGTAACTGTAGATAGTTTGTTGGAACATTCTTTCTCTCAAAAATATTTATCTTTTCGTGTCCCAGCATTCACGCGAAATAGTATTGTAAAAATCGATCCACTTAAACTTGCTTAATCGTGAATCCGACATTTTTGAAACAGCCAAATTGCATATCTACAACACCAAGAATATGGTTTGACGTCAGCTGCGGGTAATTTCGTAGCGTAATAGTCTCGTCCTTATTGCACATAATGATAATCTGTCTAGGGGACGGGACAACGGAAAGCTTTGTAGAGGGTCGGAAGACTGTTCTCCACGTTCTAGTTCAAAGCCACGTAAGGTTAAATCCCATGCTCTAGCCACAATTCTCAATTGGCAATAAAAATCTAGGTAATTTGAAGAAGTGATGAAAAATCTTGGTTTAGCTTTTAAAAACCTTATGATCGCCATCATTTCATACGCACTCACATATGAAATATGCGCATAAAAAATTTTCTTTATCCCGATCAGGAATAGCCCATTCCTCAACTGTGGTCTACTAATGTTCATAGAATTGATGCGACTAAAAAACACTAAAACTTCATATATAGGCTTCCCATTAGAAGTATACGATAGACTGTAGTTAAAGTATTTTTAGATTTTGAATGTGCGTAAAGATATACTCTTGTTTTGTAAAAGGATGTAGGATTCATTGATTCTATTATGATGATGGCAGAAAGAAGGCAGCAAAATTTGATTTCTCTTAGTATATCCTACACGAGTTGACGTTCGTTGTAACTTATCGTAAAAAATGTTCTAACGATAAGTTGTAACATAATCACAATAACCGATTTTTGTCTACGAGAAGTGGTAGCTCGCTGTGAATCAGCTTATTTTAAATTTTAGTAAAATCTATAATTCGGGAATGATTGAGTGAATGATAATGCAGTTACAATTTACCTATTTTCGTCTCGTTGTTCATGAAAGCATCATACTCACAACTTGTGAGTCACAAGGTAGGTTTGAATTTTATTGCACACAAGCATAGAACAACATGTGAAAGTTATAAACCCCGCAACTTACTACTCTTGCTTAACTCACACGAATATAGTACTATGCTAAAAGTTTTTTTTTAGGTTTCCTGTATTACAGTCAGTTCCACTCTGCTTCCTTGCGGTACAGTACGCTACAACTTATGAATGAATATGAGAATGAGCGTAGATTTTTATTACAAAAACGTGACAATTGCTTTGTCCTCATACGTTATGAATGAATGTTTTTAGTGGGCACCGGGAACAAAAATCAAAATGCGATTTGGTATGATTAATGTATTGCCGAATCCTGAATACATGAGCATCTTCGAAGGAATACATGAGATGGTGCTTTCATAAAGCTCTAAACCTCTGAACGAAACGATAACCTTCCCTCAAACCACAATTGGGAATACATTATGGTGCGTATAATTTTTTATCGTCATTTTTAGACTTTATTTCTTTGCGACATTGTGTTGAATGACAATTTTATCAAGTTCAGATTTCTCGGATGCCTTGATTTTCATCTGCTTGATACCATATTTGTTTAGAATATTCAAAAATATGATTTGATTTCGATTTGTTCTTGTGAATAATTATTGTAGTTAAAACAAGTGCTTTAATTTCCAAAAAATGCCTACTGCTGTCTTATTAAAGTATTGCGTAATTTGCGTTCTTAAGCTCAAAGAGAAAGTCCATTCATGTCTTTATTTTACGGAGGCACGAAAATCATGTAGTTAAAGCTAAGCCGAGGACGACACCTACCAATATATACTGAAAAGGGAAGAGACTACTTGACTACGATGCATGTAAGGTTTTCCCCCATATTTGCTGTTTGCGTAGATCATTTCATTGCATCGTATTGTATCCATATCCATCCCTTTCCATAGCTGAAGTAAAAGCACAACCTCAACCCAGCTCACCAGCTCAGTCAGTAACAAGTGCTTGTACCAACAGCAACCTGCTGGTTCTTCACAGGACGCTCTTGTGCAACTCGACTTTCTTCAATTTCGTTGAAACAACCACGAGTCAACCAAAAAAGATTCTTCAAGCTCTATCCATACTGGATTCTTTATATAATTTGTGCACATAACGCACTGCTTTCTTTTACTTTCTTGAATTGAAAGAAAGAAAAACCCACATAATTTTGAAAATTATCGTCAGCTTCATCTTAATAAAGTGATTTTAAGGTTTTAAAGTAATGATTTTTTAATATTTTCAAGAAAAGTCAATAAACATACTGCTGTGGAACCGTTGTGGATAATAAACCAATTTTTAAATGAAATCTCAATTCGCCCCAGTTGACTTACTCCACATTCCATTTCACTTCCGGACTGGATTACGCTGCTTAAAAGCATAAATATATATATATCCCTCGTGTGCGTCTCCACTTAATCAGGATTTTTGTAGGTGAATTGTGAGTAGTCGGATTATTTTTGCAGTGAGTGAATATTCAAGTCTCCAGAGGACATTTCTCAGCTTTTTATGGTTGCAAAAAAGTGGAGTAGCAGGTTGTACACTTTCAGTGTACTTTTGTGTGGTTTTTCACCAAAGATAGTGAAAGGACTAAAAAGAAACAACCTTTTTGGGTACAGTACCAACGGAAAAAAGATTAATTGTAGCAGAGAACAGAGTTTGATCTCTTTTCTCAGCGGACTCAACTAATTTATTCAGCAAGTGTAGTAGAGTAAAGAAAAGAGGAAAAGGGAACAAATTCCGAAACACTTTATAGTTGTTCCAAAACATACTGTATCTGTTCAGAATAACAGGGGCATCGCTCCCATTTAAAAAGTGGTACTCAAATACATTTCCTCAATCGTGATACTTCCCTTTGAGAAGATGAGACTTGGTATGCGGACTGGTGTTGTTCTGTGAAGTAGAAAAGTGGTGCAAATAAATAATTAGCAGAGAGAAAAAGCAGAAAACCTCCCTTGTTTCCGCACCAGCAACTTTTTATGGATTCGCTGATGTGCTTGTTGCAAAACCGTGTTCTTTTCCTGCCGACTTACAAACACACAGCTTCCTTTGTACAACACACTAAATTCTTATGAAGAAGTGCTCCAGGTGAAAGCAGCTAGTAAAACGATTATGATGAAAAAGTATTAAGTATAATATAATAATATCACAGAGTTACTCTCACGTAGATTCATTCATCTTCAAGGTGGTTGGTTATATTCACCACCGCCGTGAAAAGAATACCTGCGTACTTTATCTCTCATCTCAACCAGAAGTAAGCGTTATATTATGTAGGTACCTTGTGGAAAGTTCATTTTCCCCAGTCTGGTCTGCTGCTACCTCGCTTCTCTTGTGCATTCATATCTCTTCATCGCTATGCTGTATGCAATTTAAGCAAAAATGCAGAACAGAGTGTGCTTAGTAATTTTGGAGTGAACTCACATATTTCATGGTTTATAAGGAAGCAAAACTAATTTTAGCCGCATTATCAAAAAACAAAAAGGAAGTAATGAACTTTCACATATGTTCATATAATGTGTAATGAGGAGTATCCTGTAAAAAAGGTGAGGTGAACTCAATTTTAGTGATTATACTGCAACATTAAATCCTTCCACCGCATTTAATCTACTGCCAGAGCAGGAAAAAAAGTCGGCACGTTGTAGCACTGAAGTCGCAAAAGCATTTTCACAACAGCTCACTCTTAAAGTGACTTGACTCAAGGTAAAAGCTTAGTTGCGTGTTTGTGAATTATAAACATAAATAAACAACCACAGAATAGAAAGCTGCAAAAGGAGAAAATCACTGGGCAAAGAAAGTAAAACCTTTCTCGAGAAACGAAGCAAAAGTAGGAAAGTAATCGAACTCCATGTTTCTGTTTTTGACGTGGTGGTGGTAATACATTTATACATACACTGATCGTGTAATTCTCACCTCTTAGTGAGGTGCAAATGTGGAAAATTGACCTTGGCCTGATCAGTCGACATTTTGACAAAGTTTGACAATTCAGTGTGCTTTCATCCAATTTATAATTGCAAATACGAGTGCATGATTGTCGGAAGCAACTGGATTTCGTGTGACTGCAGTTTCGTACAAGGTTCCAGGAAAAAACTAAGTCTATTATACGTCTTATAGTTAAATCTGTCCTTCGTCCTGATAAAAAGCAAAAGTATGTAAAACCGTGACATTGTTGTTTGCAAGCCAAATAAAAGCTTTGAAGAAAAGGATACCAAACAATTACTTTGCCATTACAACGTTGTGAAAAGGTAATTTGATTTTTTCTATTTCGTTTACCAATATAATCTACGTATATTTAGTGTAAAATACACAATAAAAGGCTTAGACTAGATGCTTTTCCTATTGCATTGCATGCTTCACAATAGAGCAGACACGAGCGCATTGTGTCTACCATGAAAAAATAACCGGAAATAGAAAGCTGCCGCGTGAACAAATGCACATGCTGTATACATATGTACGTAGCGCCAGGTTACATAATGAAATATGGGTATGCAATAGCAATTTTCATCAAAAAGAACTCAATTCCTCCCATAATTGTGCATAAGAGGAGCTGTAATGGGAATACAAACGGGCTTATATTGCCCATTCAACGCATTCATGCATTTTATTGGCGAGTTGTGCGATCAAGTTAAGTCATAACAGCATGCACCATCAAATCGTGTTTTGGTGCTTTTATATAAAAAAAACACAACAATGCCGTGCAGTAGCACGCAATCTGTTTTACAGCCGCTCGTACAGCTAAATGGCACAGCTTCGGAAAATCTTTACTTCAAAAAAATACGACTGCAAAGAAATTTCTTTTTTTACCTTGGAAAATCATGTGTTCGTTTCGTGAGAACGGCGAATCACCTCCATGATGTTGATTACAAGGATTGAAAGACGTGTAGAGAGATATTTCATTTGTCGAGTCGTAAAAGGAAGGGAATTAAGATGTCAGGAACAGACGCAAGAAATAAAAAAATAAAGTAAAGTGGTTGTCACACTTTGATTCACCATCCAAGTATACCTAAATAATGGGTTCAAATACGTAACGTACTAACACGGTTACCTGCACCTGCTCTGAAAACATATAATTTGACGGAAAAGGAAACATGACGGGAGTGAAAATTTAAACTCCAATTCTCTTTTGTAGTATTGCTTGTTTGTCCTTGTATCGTAGAGTATCTTGTCTGCAAGCAAATTCATGCCCAAATACTTGGAATCATTGTCCTCTTCAGCTTTGTCCATATTATGCATAATTAGAGAAGAAGATATTTATGTAGAGTACAAAATGGTAAGTTGAATTTTCATATAAAAATGTAGGTCGTTTTTTGCAAAAAAAAGTACTATATAGTTTACCTTTAAGGTTGGAAAACGGCAAGCTGCACTTTGGAAAATTATCTCTCGTCTCGCTCCCAGAACTAAACCAAGTGACTGACTCTTCCTCATTTTTCCCGTCCTCGAAAATATTTCATCCGTTTCTTCCCTTTCTCGCCTTTCTTTGCTCATGGTCTAAATATGTGTCTATATAACGTGTTTGATATACTTTCATAATGTTACAACCCACATAGTTTCTTATGCATTTGAGGTCGTTTGATTGTAACAACTTCTATCTAGTTAAAAGCACCGAGTGAGCACAAAACGAGCAGATGATTTATCTACTTTAAATCCGTAAGGCTCATTTACCATGATAATGATGACGAGGCGAAGAGGAAAGAAAAGCAGGGTTAGGGACATTGAGTAGACAGTCAAAATGTATCCATAGATGAGTGCCTATAAACTTCACTTGTCTATCCACTCTACTGTAATTTCACATGTATTTGCATGTACTCCTTTTAGAAAATAAGACCTTTAGCAAGGAGACCCTTGACTATTCTAAAGACCCTTTGCACTTGTGTGCCTGTGCCCTTTCAAAAATTTATGTGTATTTATATCTATATATCTTGTTCTGGATACTAGTGCTGAGTCCATTTACAAAGTTTGCGAGTCCTCAGAAGAGTAAAGTATGTTTTGAATGGGTATATATAGAAGTTGTGACTTGTGACTACTGTTCAACATAACATCATTACCACAAGCACCATTTTCATGAACATCATCATCATCAGTAGCAACATCGAACCCAAAAAGTTATACACAATTTCCTATTTCCTGCCTGCTCCACTACTTTTTCAACTTGATGGCCAACGTATCCCTTGGTCCAGAAAACATGACGCTGAATACACAAAAACGGGCCCGTCTTTATTCCCTAAAATCGTTTCGCAGCAGAAGGACTTTAATACAGTGACGGAAATTATATTGCTTTTATACCCAAACAAACATATCACTTCAAAAGTCAGCCTCAAAAAGTGGTGTTGCGTTGTGGACTTGGTAAATGTAACACTGTTTGTGGAAGGGGTGTAATAGTGACAGACGACAAAGATTTCTTTTAACAAAAATTAGAGCCCCAAAAAGAGCGGAGTAGTAACAAACATTAAGAAATAGCAAAGGAAAGCTTTTCCTCTTCTCTTTCATTCTTTCAATTCATTGCCCACTTCACTACTTCACTCATTCACTCCATTAACCAAAAAACCAGGAGTGAAGGGAAGACCCAAAAACAAGTCAGCTTGAGCAAGCAAGCATCCATGTCCAATTTTCTTCACTCTCGCTCAGCAGTCAAAAAATTTGAGAGAGAGGGAAAGATTGTTAACTTGCACACACACAAATACATCGTTTCCTTATAATATATACCCTTTCTCTTTGTGCTTTTCCTTCAATAATAATTGTAATAGCTGGCTGTCCGTGTAATAGCACCCACTTCATCAGCGTCAGTGTTCTGGATGGTGATGAGCATATCACCATCCACATCATCATCATCATTATTATTATTACTGAATATACTACTATATAGGCAACTATGAGTATTCATCTCGTGCTATTTTTGTGGTATGCGGCATTGCATAGTGCGAGTTGAGTACGTACTTCATTCTTTCTCTTCAAATCCGATACTGCTCTTTAAAAAAAACTAGGATCAACCTATCTCTAGCTTCCCATCCCTTCAAAGGAAAAAGGAACGCAACGATGCGATCGGGAGAGTAATGATTTTATGATAATTTCGTTTATTTAGTCAGCTACAGTGCGTGTACGGATGTTTTTATCCAAAGGCCAAAGCCTCATCACGTACGTAACATCACTATAATCATCATGAGCTTCAGGAAGGATGACTGTACTTAAGCCAGAAAAAGCTGTTGATTCTTCTCTAATCTCTTGAAGCTTTTCCGTTTCCTGTTCCTTACTTATACATAATCATCTCTCTTTGTAGTTAGTCAAAAATGGGTGGCTCCTTCCTATGTAAATGAGGAAACAACATGGGCTCATGTATTTTTTATGTAAATATGAACTTCAACGAATAAAGTTCTCTTTTTCCGATCAATATTAAGTCATGAAGACTATAATAATAAAACCTCTCAAATAACTTGATGCGCTCTAAAGCTTTCAACGTCAACTGGCACTTCCACACTGGGGTGTTATCATCATCATCATCCGCAGAAAAGCAGCTCAAGAAAAAAGGCTTTCACTTTTTGCATACTAAATCAAGACGCTTACACTTCCTACGCACGAAAAGCAAATATATAGTGCTCACATTTTCCATGTATTTAATATTAACTCGCTGATTCTCTCATGTTTCGAAGGCGTAAATGACAACGGATAAAAAAGCAGAGCAGTCCGTCCATGATCATAATTGCCTTCAACATTATGTTTGCTTGTACACACAACTACATAATTCGAGTAAGAGCAAAAACTAATAAATATTCAAGTAGTCAGAAGAAGAATTATGAATACAGGGAAGTCGTTTTTGTTGTTCATTATTACCCGCATCAACTCCTCTTTAAAAAAGAGATGATATGTTGACTAACACTTTTAGCACTATAGTACATAAATAGTATATTATATGTACCACTTCATTTTCCTGACTCTTCCATTCTCTTTCACTTTTTACAATAAGCTAATGCAGAATGCATTGCCATACGTGTGCTGTACATATTAAGCTCATATCTTTCCAGAGAAAGTAGCTTTGGCTTCACGGGAGGTCGATACGGATCACGAAAAATGAGAAAATGTTTGCAGCCAGAGCTACTATGCCACACAGTAAGTTATATTTTTCTGGAAAACGTGTTGCTGTTCCGTTGCTTCTTGCCAGCTGTTTTTCTCTCTCTTACTCGACTCGTTATCAGGCTGCATAAACTCACTAGTTTTCAACATAATTACGTGGTTCGTTGACAGTTATAAGAGAACAGGAACTCCCATTGAATATTTTAAATTGAAACCTGTTATGCATTTTTAGGTCGTAATTCATACGTATTTGTACATAAAGGAGTGAACAAGGCTTTTCACTCATTGGAAAATGAATTACATGCGTATTATTGTGTATTATACTGTATAATGTATTACAGAAACTGTGCGTTGTGTGTGTATCTGCCATTTTATTTTCATGAGTGGCTCTAATGAATGGTTTTCACTTAAGAGATGATGGATAATTTTTTAATGCCATTTTTTATCCCCTTCCTTCCTCCTCCTTCCAGTTTTTTTATCTTGTCATTATTATTATTCTACTCAGACTCCACGGTGTGCAGTCCAGAAACCCTCCAGCTAACAAATAGCGAAAATGGAACGGAGTGGAATGCGATACAGTGTTCACCATTGAGAACAAACTTTTCTCTCCCTTGATAATTATTTATTAGCTTTCTGGTGCTGGTGCGGTGTAATGTAAAATCACAAAGGGAGAAACAGTCCGACTAAATTTCATTCACATATTCTTTTCCTATCCCGATTTTGTGCGTGGATAAATATTTGCTCATAAAATGTGACTGATGGTTTCTAGATGTTGTTGATCTATAAAAATTCCCCACGTGGTTCCAGATTTTCCACGATAAAAATGGTTGTTAGCTACGTTTAATGACATGTTAAGGATGCTGTTTTTTTACGGAACTAGAAGGACCACTTTTAGAATTACGAACCACGCGGGACTCTACTCTTGTGGTACCCCAACCCAAACAAACCTTACAATCAACTTCAAGGAGTTATAAATCGTTTATTGATTTTTGAAGGTTTCAAATTATGATTTATATAAGCATGACTCCACGACGTACGCACCAAGAGCGAGCGACCTTCATGATAAGGACGCAACCAAAAATGGTTTTTCGAAAGGACTATTACCAAGTATTCAGTACGGAAGGGAGAAATTGGAAGCGTGGAACTCTGCAAAGTTAAGCGGGAGATAGAAGAACGGAAATTAACGCCAGGGGGTGTATCCGATTTTAAAGGGGTTTTGATAGGGAAATATTGCCTTTTACCCTTTTTAAAGATTCGTCCTTCTGTCTCTTGCTTCTTAGCATCATGTGCATACGAGAGCAATACGAAGTTGAGAAATGTGCTCCGCTCCCTTTCTCCTTATTGCTTTGACGGTTACTGCTCCTGTCGTAAAATTGTGAATACGCTATATAAAATGATGTTTTATGGGAACTTATGTAAAGTAAAAGAACTCACTGAGGAGGAGAGGAGAGTTCGATTGTCGAGATTTTGTGATCGACCGACAAACTACAAAAAAACGTCCTCTTCAAAAGAGCATGCATATGTGTGTGTACATCAATTCTGCTTAAAATGACTCGTCGTATGTAAAGATCAACGAAATGATGTAGATATTTTGGGGTATAAATGTATCACAGGACAAGAACAAATATATGATGTTGTCTGGAACCCAGCCTATTTTTTAGCTCTCAACCAGAAGCAACGATTGTAGTGGATTGAACAATTGGAAAGGGTTTGGAATGGAGCGGCACGGTGTTTGAGTAGCATGTGCTTTGCTAATAAATATTATTTCTGAGAGGAGACGACGAGAAAGAAAGTGAGTTCATTTGTAGGGCGTCTCATGTTCAATATGCTCCCTCTCAAAAGATCGTTCGTCATCGTCTCTTTATAAAGAATCCCCTTTTTCTCTTCTCCACCCGCTCCACTCTTTTTTTCCTTGAATTAAGATAAACATGAAAAGAACAAGCTTTTCTTTTTTTCAACGTTTCAAAGTGGCCCTGTATAATAGTAGAAGCGCGTATATTGCGTAAGTGGTACAACTCAGCTCATGCATCAAAATTTGAGTAAAAAATGACTCAATGATTGTTATTTGGCAGAGAAATAAAATGGTAAATCATGAATTAAAGGGGGAGAAAAGCGGAGGACTCTATGAAGATCGATGGAAATGCTTGTTATGTCGTCTGATAAATTTTCGTAGGGACGGATTATGACAAGCGTGAAAATCTCTACAAAAACAAACCTGAGAAAAATAGAAAATGGGTGAGCGATAAACATGAATAATAACAAGCGTGTGGAGCTAATAATAATTATGATAAAACACTATTATGATGGGGTGTGTGCAAGAACAATAGTAACAGTACGGTAAAATACCTTAATGCAAGTATAAATGGAACCCCAATGCAGTGCAGTACTTTTGATATAAATTTATGATAACATTATGATAGCGATCAAGTGCTTTAAAAGTGCATTGGTTTCTACCTCCGATTCCAACCTCCATTGTGATACTTCTCGTGTGATTTATGAGCATTCACATTTAAGAATTTAGGAGAAAAATTAAGATTCAAGCAAAGATTATGAAATGTTCATTTATGTACCTTCGCTCAAATACCTTATGGCATTCTCCATTCATTCTGTATTCAAAACACAGGAAAATCAAACGTCGGCTTCACGGTTACAACCCAGATGTTTCATTTCCTCTTCCATACGCTCTTCATCCTTCCGTCTTTGTCTTTCACCCTTCGAATTAAAATCTGAACAACTATGCATTCACGTCATGAGTCAATCAGCCACTTGTCTTGGAAGTTGAATGCTTCTTGTTTTATTTTCGTGGCAATATTCTCCTCTTTCACTTTCTGTTTCTATTTTGCTCTTGATGGGAAATACAGTCACGCAATATCATTTAGAGCTTTTTCCTCCTGAATATTACCTCATTTACCTTCTTTTATTATCAAACATTTTCAACTCTATCAAGATTCCTTTACAATAGACTTTACTAAAAGTGTGGTGATATTGGTGACACACGCCAACACCAAGTAAAAGGACGGAAATGTAGTAGATGCAATGAGCTACTTACTCCTCTACATAATATACGCAACCTTCATTAATGATAAAATGACTCGACGTCTTCTTCCAAGATTGAGATTTTAAGTGCATCTAAAATCTAAGTAGAAAAGCTACGGTGGCAATAAGAAGCGTGATGTGCAATTATTTTCTCTATTTCTCCAACGAGTGTCTTGATACCATATTCCTGAGGCTTTTCTGGAGCATCATATTTATTCGGTTCAGAGTATTTACACAGAATAATTTCATGGCGCTATAATATAGTTTGGGTCCTCCTAGACTTTATAGTGTTGTAAAATCTTGTAACAACAATAAATAGAATGAATTACGAGTTATATCTACAGCATCATAATGAACTATGTGTGCGTAGAAATGGGAAGGAACGGAACGCAAGAGAAATGGCGAAGGATTTTGGGTAGTTCACTCGCTTCGCTTACTTCCTTCCTGACATTCTTGTTATACACTCGTTTGAATGAAAGTGGGAGAGAGAGAGAGAAGCTTCAGACTTTAGTTGGATAACCTAGTGTGTATAAGTAAATGCAGCAACATCATCATCATCATCCTCTTCTTCTTCTTTTACGAAATGGCGTATTTTACAGATATGATAAAGTGGAGATGGGGGAATGATGACAGCTCGTCCTTTTCCCTTTCAAATTAATGCATTCGTCTTAAATACCGAACAGAAAGTAAAGCTCTGCTTCTCGCTCTTCCTCGTGCATTATCTATCTGTCTTCTGCTCTGGATACCAAAAGCTGTTGTTGTGATGATGAGGTAAAAAAGAGCATCTAGATATATGTACACATTCACAATTTTCCACGAGAATCAGAAACAGACATCAGCCTCTCAGGGAAAGCTTTTATTTAGACTCATGCTCTACAACAGCCTCAGCAGTAACAAACAAAAAATGAAATAAAGTATGGATCGTGCATGCGACAATGTTTTTGTCGTCACTGTTGTCTAAGCCTTTCATATACTTTGGGGTGAAAATATACGGGTTTATATTACAAAAATAGATAAATGTTTTTGGAAGAAAAACTCTTTAAGATTATAACTTTCCTCTTTTGTTTTTGAATATCACCATACTTAAGTATTACGCAGTGAGAAAGTTAAAACTGTTGAGAGATGAAATGTAAATAAACCAAAAAAAACGCCCAAGTTTTCAAGTCTGAAATGCACTTTCACAAATAAGAAAAATGATTAAGTGATTTTTTCCTTTAGTCTTGTCATGATAGTCGTTTTAAACGTTATGAAATAAGTTTCCAGTGTTGCATGTCAAAATCTATAAGCAGCTGCGGAGGAGGAGGGAATACGAATGACAAATGCATTTCAGAGAAATGCTCCTTTTAACGACAGCACTATACTATACGTGGTGCAGTGCAACAAAATGCAACTTTGAAGAGAATGTATAGCTCAAAGTTAAAAGTTTATGCGGAGAAAATTGAAATATGTATAAAACACAGTGAAAGCTTGCTTAAAACAACTGGATATGGTGGTGAAATTTACAAGAGTACTGCATGAAACTTGAGGAAGAAAACAAGGATTTTTGGCTTCACAAAACTTTTCCTGTGGTTTCCTGATCGTCTAGGTCCTCTTTCAGATTATTTAAGAAGGAAAACTAAGCTTTCACGGCAGCCATTTGTGTAGTACTCAAGGTGCCAGAGAGCCTTAACCTTTTAACTCAGCTTGTAATTGTGAAAGACTTCTATTTTGAAGTGGAGGGTGCATACTTAAAACCTGTAAATGAATGTTTTGTAATAATGATCATGCATACCAGGAGTTAGTAGTTGTGTTGTAGTAAGTCAAAGTATATTTTATTGACTTTGTTTACTTTTCCTTATATTTTCTCCCAAATCTACAAAATCGGTTTTATGCATGCACACACCATGTTATATGCAAAATAGTTGCTTTTCAAATAGAAACTACATGCTTTTTATCACCTCGCATTAGAACTGTGTAGTATTAGGGAACTAAAGTCGGAAGGCCAACAAAACAAGGAAACCCCAGATGTGCACTTATTCACATTATTCATTCCCTTTCTTTCCTTTTGTGATTGCCATAAAGTACAACTACCTACGACTTCTTTTCAATGGTGCAAAATGGTTCTGTTTGTTTGGTTCATGCCTTCAAGTTCCATTTGCGTATACTTGAATGTTCTCTCCAATCACCTCGCAATCTCTATTTTCCCTTCCATCCATTCTTCATGAAACTGCCGGAAATGCAGATAATGCACTAGAGACTAGAGATCTATGTATTATACATAATATGCATTGAAAATGACAAGTGTGTTTGCACTACACAAAACAGCTTTGCCCCTGCCTGATACCATAATTTTGTATCAATGGTCCTGCTTCCTTTGTTGTAGTAAACTGCTTTTCTTTCTCCTTGAAACATTCGTCATGTTGATGATGATGGTAAAAACATTATATAATGCAATTCAAGCTGGGACCCTATTTACCTACAGGAATCTTTTGAAAAGGAAATGTAAAATGAGTGAGAAAATGGTTTGCTGATTTTCTATTTTCCCCAAGTAAACAAACTAAAATATAATGTACAGCATTGTGAAAGTAAATACTCGCATGTACATACATGCATGTGTGAAGGAACATGAATATGAACTTTGTAATGGCTTTCTACTTCCATTGCTCTATTGTAGAAATTGCGATGCATACTGCCAATAAAACATAATACATTATACCTCCACAGCAGCTAATAAATGGCCTTATCGTGACTTGGCTTGTTTTTGAACGTTAAGTTGAGTTAATATCCTACCCTACACACTTAAAATATTGCTATGCGTTTGAATATAAGGATTTTGTGATTATTGTATTAGCAGAGGGAACTGTGAAAGTTTCATGTATGTGCGCTATGTATTATGTAAGCATACATTTTCCATAAAGCCAACAAATCCAGCTAATTTATTCATTTCGTCTGGATGATTTTCAAATTCATGGTGATGCTACAATATTATATTATGTCTGTGTCTGTGGACAGCTGTTGAGGTAAAATATTCCCCGTGAATCATTCATTCTGTTCCGGAGTGCAAAGGGTCCATGCATTCGTTGACGCAGAGTGTTTACATACCCACTGGTGGCAATGGCAGTGGATGACGGTGTGGTCGTAAAAGCACCCCTCTTCCTTTTCTTCTCAACGTTATCCATACATGATTCAGTTTACCATTTAAGCTCTCGACTCGGATAGTGTCAAAGTCAGGAGAGGAGATGTCATCCTTTTGGGCTATAACTGGTTTACCTCCTGTGGAGTAGTATCTATTTTGAGATGACAATGCTAATTTTAGATGAAACTCAAGCAACCAGAAAAATTGCGGAAAAGGTGGAAATGATGAACACTCATTGTGCATCATGAAAGACGTGAAAGACAAAATTCATGGCTGGAGGCGTTTTTGATCTGAGGAATATATTGAATTGGAATCTATTTTTCCTCCTATGTATACTATAGAACCAGCCTTTCCTCCACTATATTCCCAAGTCCATGTCCTCCAGACAATTTTTCCTAAGGCATCTCCACTAATATTATTTGGACATTCTCCTTGGTGGTGTGAAAGTAGTATCACCAATATGTCGACTGCTGCCCTCGGCACACCGATGATAACCAATTCCCGTAAAATGCATAGAAAGCCGCCGCCTTGAATTATCTGTGTATCTCGGCTCACCATCCGTCCACGATGCAGTTGTCCAAGTCCAAATAATAAAGTCCATCCCGGAACAATTGGCTCCTATGCCAACTGGTAGCGCCACATAGCCCAGTCTTCTCTATTCATCCAAATGAATCCAATCAAGAGAACGAAGTCGCGCGTGGCTTTTAAGCTTCAGCTCCTTGGTGGTCTTTCTGTCGGAAAGTACACCATCCAACTACTAGTAATAGTGCAGTGCAGCAGCAGAAGCATTTCCACTCTCTTTTCCCCATATCAAATCCAGCAAGCCATCAAAAACATAACTATAAAAGGAAACATCCATTCCGCATAATAATACATAACGTAAAGGATATGAGGGAGCGTCATGCATTAAACTCTTCTAGTAATGGTCTACTTTCTCTGCATCATTATAGGCTTTAGTATGAGAAGCAGAACTGGAAGAGCACAAGCAAAAAAATCAAACTTTTTTTATAACAACCAACCCATCCTCCTTTCTGAATTCTGTATGAAGACGCAATTCTAAGGAGAAAAACTTGTAACGCCACACCATACCAGCAAGGCTAAGAGAACACACATCTTTGTTATCCTCTTTAAAACCAAACCAGCTCAACAAAACGCATGGGGAAGCCTATATACATTCATATATGTTTAAATGCCAATAACAACGTTTATAGAAATTTGGAAGTCTGCACGACGTCTTCCTCTGAAGTTTTCTTCATATCACATCATATGAATGAGGAGCATGGAGTTGGATTTGGAGTTGAGTATATGTATGAAAGAATAAGAAACCATTCATCCGTCCGTTTCCCCACAGAATTTACGCTAGTTTCCTTGTTCCCTCTCGGACTACTGACGATGAGAGAACAGGGAAGTTGCAGCGTAGAAGTAGGAGTGAGCCCTACTGTGACTGAGTGGGCATGTGGATACACTGGTAGTTGTAGTAAGGATCAATAAACGTGTACTGAATTACAAATTAGCCTGGTAATATGCGTGCTCTACTGTAAGTACAAGTACTAAAAAAGTAGTACGCCTAATAAGACTAGTCAGCAATTGACATGTTAGATGTTAAAGGCTTTTCTCTCATTCTCTCTTTCCTTCCGCTTCTCTTCTCCGTTTTTTAAAGGGACGTAGGACTATACTACAAGAATAATTTCATTTTGAGTTGACGATGCTAAAAACCTAAAGCAAAAGATGTAGGGAGCATTAAAGTGCTGTAAAATCGTAAACTCGAACATTTTTACTAGCTCGCCATCTTCATATTGTTTTTCATGTGCGTAAAAAAATCCTAACATTTGCTGAATTGCAGTAAAACTAGAATTTTAGGTTAAATAGGACAATTTTGTGCTTCAAAGCATTTTAAGATAATCACAAAATTTTATAAACATTTAAAAGCTCAGGAAATTAGTTTGGATTGGAATCGGAAGCATGTCACTCAAGTTACGAGACCGGAGGGGAAGGACGTTTTCCCGGTATGAGATATTCTGATGTTTACGATTTGACACTTAATCATATCAGGCTAAGTGAGACAGGACAAGCTTCAATCTGACTTCAGAGTCAGAAATGAGAAAGTGAGGTCATTCACATTCTACTGCTACTACTACAACTGCTCCAGGAGGATAAATAATGAGGATACTTGTGATGGTTATAAAACGCAAGTAATTCGTTAGCCACGAGGACTTTTACCCTCCCTGCTTCTCTCTCTCTCCAAAGAGTTGACATTCACCTTGATCTCTCATCATCATATCACCATTACCTTCTTTCCACCGTTCGTTCTAACAACATCAAACATGGCGAGACATCATGAAAGTGACAAATGTGTAGGCAGAGTTAAAATAGAGACGGAGCAGGTTGGTTAGATACGGAACAGGAAGGGACATCATACACACAGCACACCACATTATTAAAGAAGTTTTGCCCTGCTGCATTCCTGTCGTGACAACTCGAATGATATGACTTGACTTGAGTTGCTGCAAGTCATAACTAATGCATGAAACTTTGAGGTCTGTCGTGGTACGAGGATGAGATGAGAGAGAAAAAACTTGGTTTGTATTTCATAAATACATAAATACCAGCTTCAACTTCACTTCACCCTAGAAAACAAACCAGCTAACGGGATGATGGTGCTTTTGGTGAAAATTTCAGGGGAAGGAGAAACTTTAATCCTTAATACGGATAAAGAAGGGGCATTGGACTATATGAAAACTTTGTATTCTTCACCATTCCACGCTTCCTTTGCTAACTAACACTTAAGTCCGTAAGGAAAATTACTGCGGAGGGAGAGGAAGAAGACGAAAAAGTAAATAGGAAGTGGCAACCGAGGAGCACGTTCTGAAATTATGCATATGCGTCCATATCCACATCCACAAAAGAGTTTTTCATTCTGAGAGCAGCAATAAACATATACTAGGATATTAATGCATACTTCTTCTTCTACTTCTTGCTAGTTAGTTTCGTTTGAGAAAACTTGTTTTTGTCACTGCAGATTCTAGTGCAGCGCATTCAAAACTGTTGGCATTTGACAATTCCACCAAAGAAAAGTTTTATTTAGCAATAGAAAACAACATAACATTTCACATTTTATTAGCCTCCACTTCTTTATAGCATTTCTGGAAAGAGAGCTAGAAAAATGCTTACAACTGCCTAAATTCTTGCAGCACGACGACGAGTTAGTAAAGAGAAAGCATCGTCGTCATCATCAGGATACCATTTCAGTTTGGTTGGTTCTGGTGTGGGTTGAATAGTACAACGGTTCTCTATTACCATTTCATGTAACGGAAAATAAACTTGAGGAGGAAGAATAAAGCAGGTTAGTTTAGCTCATATTATTACACAAAATGGATGTTGGATTAACTTTTCCCACTGTCTTTTACAAAATCCATCGTGAGCTAAGGAGAGAGAGAGCTATAGATCCTTCTTAAAAGTCAACAATGAAGGGAAACCACACACAAGAATTTTCTTCCTATACTACGTATGTATACCTTTTGGTCGAGCATAAATACACATAAATGGAATGTGATGTTGGGGAATGTATTATTGCTCAACTTTATTATTATTAGTGGGACATACATATCCGATATAATATGTTGAAAAAGCTACTTTTTGCTTTTACTTCGAAGAGAAAATGTAGTCAATGAAGCTAGCCTACGCATTTTATTACATTATTACCTTTTGCTCTCTCTCTCTCTCTCTCTGTACGACTAATGCACACACACAGTATACAAACTTTGACTTTTCACCAAACCAACTTTGCATTTTAGTTTAGCAATGAGGGACCAAAAACTTATCCATTATTATTATAAAATTTTCCACTCTCACGTGCAATCCTTAGTTCACTAACAAAGTTTTTCTTTCTAATGTGTTTAGACCATGGCTATACGAGCGAAGGTAAAATTTACTGGAAACTTTCACTTAAAAGCTTTCACCATCATCATCATCATGACCACTACTGTATCACTACACCTACGAGCTTATTGAAAAGATGTTACTTTCCATCCAACCGTGATTATCTTTTTAAAACCTGATGTATCTTTGTCTTATAGGAATTTTGAGCTAACGATGTCTCACGGCATATGAAATGAAGCCGATCGAATTACCATACACGGCTTTGAACAGTTTGAATAACTCAGCTCAGCAAAATCAACACTTTTTTCAAGGATAGAGAACTCGAACCGCTATAGAATGAGACTGGACAGAATGAGGCCAGCATTAATGTGATAGTCCAGCGTTGGTTTATTCAAGTTAAAATCATGAAAATATAATATGATACGGCTAATCTTGTTAGGTAACAGTAAGTTGAGACATTTAATTCATCACAAGGGTATTATATAAAATACAAATAAAATGTAAGCGAATTAGGCTTAAGCTTATTGTTATACAATACATGTCATGGCATGGAGTTTTTGACTGACTGTGACGTATAAGGCTGTGCTGTGCATTTGTAACCACCTAATCTGACATGGAGACAAGCCTGAAACAGTTTGAGAGTAGTTTTTTTGCGTAGCATGGGTAGACCGGAAGCCGAAAGGAAAGGAAATACCATTACACAGGAATAATTTCAGTTGGGAATTATTTTTCAGAGGGAAAGGAAGGCCTAAATGGGTTGGGTTAAAAAAAATAATGCTAGGTATCAACGGTAATTTGAATAGCAAACGAGTTTTACTAATAATACAACGCCTCTTTGTAACAAGTTTTTTCGCATTTGATATCGTATGTATACTACCTGGGTAGACTCGTGAGAGAAAACATTCCTCTGAACATGAACCGGGTGGGAGAGGGTATCTCGAAATCTTTTGAAGTTTTTTTCTTCGTTGCGAATGTCTTCGTCCTAGTGTCGTGTATGTACACACAAAGTTAACGGTTGGATTGCGTAATGATCATAATAACTTATAGCTCCAAGCGTCTCAACTAACGTGAGAGAATGTTTACCTAGTTGGGACTAGGCATACATACATATATACATAGTTACGTTTGTTATTTTACAGTTCTTTTATAGTTTTAGCAAAAGTAATCTTTTTGCTCCCGATCTTACATGTCTGGGAGTGTGTCGCATGTCGCATGGCAGAAATAATGAAATGAAGGTCTGGCCTAGCCTCCTCTGACCAAAAGAGAGTTTCCCTTTTTACCTCAGGATTGTGGTGTCTGTGACATGGCTAATGTAATGAACACAGAGGCACACAGAACTGGGTCGTACTGGGACTTTCACCGACAAGTTCAATGAACGCACCTACACTATAGGCGTGCGGCTTGCATGCGAATGTGAGTAGTAGATCCATGTGTATCTCCCAACTCAATCTATCTGTTTGTGGCGGATATTTACTACAAGAATGAATGAAAGTAGTGGAGCGAAGTGAGGGAAGTAGTAACTTGTCGCATGATGAAGTGCGGAGAGAGATGATTATAAATTTCAGTAGTTCTTTGGGTTAGCAGAATGATGTTATTATCGGTTGGGTTGCGTGCAGAGTGCGTAAGATCCTGCTGATTTAATTCCGAGGAGTAATGAACTTTATGGAAATGGCATTGCTTCATTGATAACAACTTGAGCACAGTTGTGAAGAAAGTTCTCCAGAAAACATTTGCATAAATTGAAGTAGAAGTTTGTACAAGTCAGTTTTTATTGCATTTTGAACGATTTTTTCAATGAGCCACTGGGATGGAAATAAAACAAATAATGTTCATCTCAATGATTTATAGTGAAGTTTGGTAAGCGTTGTATTAAGTAATATATTGCAGTAATTGATCAACGTTGTTTTGCGTATTACTCATTTAATCGTATTTACATGCACGCGTTGAGCACTGAATATTACAATGATATTAATATTCTATATATATATATAGTATATATTAATATCTTTGGAATATTACCTTTAGAAGATTTTCCTGGGAGTGATGACACTTTCCGTGTCCAACTTCAAAGTGCTAATTGCCTCTAGCCAAACCTAGGCTAATAATACTACTGAAATTTGACACAGGACAGAAATTTTTGTTGAGTACATATATATATGACATTGAACAAGTGAAAACACGGGAGTGTACACAAGACAGTCTCGGATAGACTGCCACGTGACATTCAATTTATTTTGGATTTGAAAGCATTTTACCACAATTCTGTCCTTATTGCACATGGCTCGTCTACGAATCATGTTTCACTTTCAACCCAACACTCGAGTCATATTACATTTTACGCGTTTTCAATAATGCTGGCGTTTGAGTTGAAATTGTACATAAAGATCAAGCTCAAGTGGACATGTACTAAAGTGGTTATGACGTGGCTTCGTCTCACGATCAGCCAGTCAGTGGTTATATAAGTGGTTCTGTTCTGTGCTTATTCATATAGCTACATATATGCATTATAAATGGGTGGTGTTACAACAAAAAATTTAGGAGAACGTTGAAGATGTATTGAACTATTTTGTCCGTTTGATATAGAAAAAGCGGTTTTTGGCCCATGATCCTCCAGCAATGCTTTGCTGGCCCCAACTCTCTCAATGTATCTATTCACCGATTTCCTTCACAAAAGTTTTAAATTTCAGCTCACAAGCTTTTGAGAGAGTAAAGAGAAGAAAGGAAGAGGATAGGGTAACCAAAATACAGATTGGGAAGTCCAAACTACAAAGTGCTACATATATTGTATAACGTGCTCGAAATGAAAAGGAGAGAATAAAGTAAAGTGAAAGCAAAACTTGTATACACCACTAAGCACCATGCACCGCTACCACCACCACCAGTCAAAGCTCAAAACATCAGAAAACCTAAACGCGGAGCACATTACATTCCAATCCTTGCAGCTTTTATATACAATTTTTATCGCCAACAAGGATTTCAAAGTATCTCTCTCCCTTTTGACTTTTCCCTGTGTTCGGAATAGGAAAATATTTGAAACTTTTCAAAGCAGAGAGTATGGTTCACTCACTCACTTTCACACATCTACTATATTGCATTCAACTTCAGCCAGCAGATGTGCTTGTTAAAAGCACTACATTTTTCGTACGTTATAAACATTCCTAAGGATAACCTGAATATATAGAGAGCAGCTTATAATAGTTGCCGCAGCTCCTGTTTGGCAAGCACTTATGTGTGTTCCTTTTGTATGGAATGAGTAACGTTATTTGTAGCCTCTGAATGTGGCATGTTTTTATGTGGAGAAAGAACACTTACGCACTTTTTAGGGATGTTAAAAATTCCTTGGAGTTTGAGGCTTACACATAAAAGGCGAGGTTTTGTAAAGTTTAGTGAGGAAAATAAGCGAACACACGCTCATCGTCCGCATCACAGGGACTCGTGAAGAAGAAGCTTTTTTATGCAATTTTTGTATCCAGAATACGAAATGAATGGGCCATCCATTAAGCGTATTGTGTACGCACAAAATGGTTACAACTTTGGTTGATTCAAAAATGCTGTTTCTTTATGTAGTTGATGCTCACTCAAGAAAAATTACCCGAAGCTATAGCTGGTCTGGTATTCCTCAACATCAGTGAATGCCAAGCCTTTGGAGTTTAGGACGGATGGATGGATGCAACAGGAATATTATTGCTAGTCGTTTTTGGTTTTGGTTATATTGTACACGGACATTTTTATAGGTATGGTTGTTGCCCACTTTAGGTTTTATATGGTATCATCTAGATGATCGCGATCATCACCATCCTCATCACCATTTCTCCCTTGAGCTGACTGAAATTGATACGTACAAAGTACATTATTGAAGTGGATTTTTGTAGTCTGCTCCTCTGTTTTCACTCACTAGTTTCCAATGAACTGCTGCATTGCTATTTTCCACGGTGAGCTTCAAGGGCAGTTTTGGAAAATTACTCGGAGACAACACACTCCCACTTCATTTGGGATGGGAATACGTGCGTGCTGCAAGGGTTGCAGGATGCAAGGTTTCTGGTGCAATAAAGGCGAAACAAAAGATAGTTCCTGGCCTCTAAAAACAGTAGCTTTGAGAGCTAAGGAGTCTACAATGCTTTCAGAAAGAAATTCAACCACAAATTTGATCTGGAATTGCACTTTCTGATATATTAAGGCAGATAGATTTTAAGCCCATTTCTCGTTATTACTTCAACGCTACTATTATTTTTAAATTGCAGAGTAGTATTATATTCATGATAGGTAGTTCTGTATTCTGCTAACATTATGATATATAACTTGATGTTCATATTCCGTCAGTGAATAAACTTGCCTATCACTTACAATTAGAGTAATAGCAAAAGTATTTGTTCATTTTACGTGAAATGAGGCTCGACAAACCGAACCAAGAAAATGGAAGTCTACAGGAAAATTATATGGATGCAACTAAATAACTGTTCAGAGTGGAAATTAATTTAGGCTACCATTTAATATAAGTTTCGGCACATTGATGAAATTCTGTAGAACTATATATGACTAGACCTGTCATACTTTTGGGTTTAAGTAAAGTTGACACGGAAAGAATCGACAGAGACAGGAGTGTAAAACGTTATTTACAACAATTGCTGGAATGGGGAAAGGAGACGATAATATTCAACGACACCGTCTACGTTCATTCCCGACAATGACCATCATCATTACTATTCTCGGCAATGCATTGTTAGCATCAAAGTTTTTGTTGCCTGTACACATGCCAAAGCTCACCAACATCCTTTTGTCTCTTTTTAGCTTCCCCAAACCCTACATTTTCTGCGTTATCATGCACGAACTACTGTGGTGGTGTGTGTCCACAGACATTTATGTGAATTTAAATTAATTATTTCCTAATGACACAATGAGTCCTATCATCATCATCATCACTACGAAGACCACCACCATCGACTCGTCGTGGCGTCTCTGATGATGATTGTTTGGTAAATGAGGAGGGCTTTTAAGGATTAGTTACTTTTACAACTTTACATGCAAGTGGTCCACCCTCAAAAATCCTGCAAGGGGGATGGGACGCAGAAGAAAAAGGAAGCTAAAAGTTATGCATATTATGCAAGTCAGACTTGGTAGAGATAATTATGACGAAGAATGTTTAAACTTGGTTCACTCGTGAAATACCATGCTCTACAAGTTCATTGTTGTTACATTGCTACCAAACTCATAAAAAGTCAAGGTTGCGCTTCGATCCATTTCCCTAGGATTTGCTTTGCTGTATTATGATTCGCCTCGGATGGAATGCAAAATAAGTGGAGAAGTTGAAAACTCTAGTTAAATGGGAAACAGAATGATGAATAATGAAAAGTACAATGATCACGAATGAAATAATAACATCATTACCGTCACGCACGCGTGCAGCAAGTTTTACAGTCATGCACATTAATAGTCTCAATGCAATGCAGGTACTAAAGCTTGCTAGCCAACCTTTTTATTAAGCAATTACAAAAAATTTGCTGTTTTCTTGAAACGTATTATGGAGATAGGCATAATGTGTTATTCGTGCGGGGACTCTAGCATTTGCTATCGCTTTGACAGATCAGTTCATTATATTCATACAGCCATGTTTATGATACGAGGGGAAGTCTGTCGTTTACATAGTTAACGTGTTAATTTTTTGTGACGCTCAACGCGCCATAGATTATTACTTGTATACTTTCTTCTACACCAAAGTATTGCACCATATTCCACCCATTTCATTTGATACTCGTATCAGCTAATTAATGCAATATTAACAAGTCAGAAGCTCGAAAAGAGTTTCATGCATTACTCACAAGTACATACAACCCCACTTCTTGGTGTTGAATTAAGCATGCTACTATTGACTTTTTGCTTCAAAGTCAATGCTCATGTTTTATTTATACATATACCTACACATTATCAATATACTATCTTCTTCAAACAGCTTTACCCATTCCTATATATTTATCAGCATTCATATTTTAAACTCCTACATTGAAAAACAGACAGCTTGTTATTTACAAATTGGAAAAAGTGTCCACCATTAATTACCACATGAGCCTGCATAATGAGTTATGTCTGTTTAGGCACAACTTTCATCGTTAAAAAGTTATAAATATTAATTTACTTCATTTCATTTACATAAATACAGCTAGTTCTGGGTTGACTATACAGGGTTTACTGTCAACGCAGTGGTAAGGTACTATATGAATGGGCTCAAATTAGAACAGCAGAAGAAATAGTTAATTCCAAGATTTCCATTCTGTCATCGGGTACATTGGCTTGTATAAAGTTTAGTCATAATTAATGTAATGATGGAAGTTGGCTACTAGTTGTCAAATTCTCGTACGAGGACCCAAATCGAGTATTAGCCAAGTTTCAGTTCTAATTGAAGATGAGCTAAGTTTTTGCCATGCGATGAGGAGACACATTATACTATTAAATTCTGTATGGATTATGAATGTTTTTGGATAATATTTATGTAGCGGCAGCTACACACGTACTAATTTAGGGCAGTCTATAGATAAGGGAAATTAAGCATGTTTTTGGAGAAAGTGTGACGCGTCAAACTAAAGAGAGCAGTGAAGTGATACTGTTTGCCAAAAAATCTTTCTAAATTATTGTTTCAAATGGCAGCCTCTCATTATACTTACAATAGGTACATATTAGACCCTCACTTCATCCCACACAGATAATATATCCTGTTACATATGGATCCTATTTGCTCTTCCTCCAAAGTTACTAATGAGCTAAAATGTTTACCAAAAACTTTCACGAACTCCGATCTACGAGCCAAAGGAATTCCCGATGGAGGTGTGCAATTTCATACTGTAGTGACTGAGGAAAACAAAAGTCTTTTCCTCTTGAAGCTCAAGTGAAAGTCTTGTTCTTATAAAGTCCCTAATTTGCTACATTCATTGCTTGTCTTCTGTCTGCTAGATGTTCCCATATTATATTGGTTGCTAACTCTTAGGGAAGGAAAGGTCTACTACTTCCTTTTGAAAAAGTATCAAGGAGAAAACTTGTGTTGCTCTTTTGCCTCTGCTCTGACTCTTATGTGGCACTCTACTGGCGTTTTCCTCTTTTTCGATTTAATTTGGTCCCATCAGCTTTTACATTATCTATTTTTCCTATTACAACTCCAATGTCGCGTCGCATTAGCCCAAGCAAAAACTTGCATTTCCGTGCCTCATTTCCCAAACATACTTGGCTTTTTTTATCTTCAGCCCAAGTTTTGATGCTGAGTCTCCCATCGCATTTATATAGACTGAGCTGGGAGTATCCGAAACGTTATATACATTTAAATTTACGGAAATAGATTTTCGCCCTGATGCCAAAAAAAATTGTGTGCACCTGCTGGTTGAACCGTTACCACTGGAGAAAGCTTGAAAGCGAAGCCGTATCCAGGAAGCGAACTCAATACTCTGGGGCTGGGTAACCCTCCATATTACCGAGATCATATCATTACTCCCATCACATTTTTCCTTTGAGTTTTCTAACGCACAAATTAGGCACGCACTTTCCGCTATATCAAGGCATATATTTTTTATAGATAAATAAGTACCTAATCCCACCTCTTAGTGGTTTTGGTTGGTGGCTACCAACACCATGCACTCAGTAGATGCAACAGACTCGACTCTTTTAGATTTAAACATGGAGTACATTACAGCGACGAATGTTGAGGGAAAGCATAATGAGAAAATCTGGAAAAAATAAAAGAGCGTGTGGACTTTTCAAGTTATTTTGATTGAACCAACGTTGCACTGCACTTGATAATCTGAACTATAAGTAGTAATGTGTGGTTCTTGGGAAAGCGTGCTTTTATTTGGCTAAACCGATTTTTCATTATAATGTATAAAGTAGGCTTATTATAGGCATCCTGCATCGCTCTTCGTTCTTCTTGATTACAATATTCAACTTTGTGTACTCAACGAATCTTCTTGAATCTCGGCACAATAACTTGTTCCTTTTGGGGATTTTGATGAATATATTGTCTGAAATGAAGCC
The DNA here is from genome assembly GCA_001718145.1 of Orchesella cincta. Lineage (NCBI taxonomy): Eukaryota > Metazoa > Arthropoda > Collembola > Entomobryomorpha > Orchesellidae > Orchesella > Orchesella cincta. The sequence goes on from LJIJ01001054.1 coordinate 51,876, forward strand.
ACTTTGCATTACTCGCTCTCGCTCGCATTCTCCACATCTCACCCGTTCGATGCCTTTGGAAATGGATGGTGCATATTTGGAATGTGTTCGGTTCTATACAAATATTCACTTCTTTCCTACGTGGTAAATTTTTCTTCTGAGTGACTGAATTTTCTAATTTTCCTCCATGTATGCTGCTAGCTTCTATATAATCAGCCGTATTATACACAATGGCTATATACAATAGTATATAGGGCGACACAACGTGCGACCCACTTGTTATGAACTATTATAGAAGGATGAAATGGGAGGCAGAATGTCAATACGGTTAATTCATATTCGCATGTGCTTTTTACCTAAGCCCATATTGGAGTCGAATTAACACAAGTCTTGTCGCAAAGTCCCTTAATATAGTTCCTACGGTTGTGATGTATGTTGTGCTCGTCGTCGTCGTCTACTCTTTGAAAGTGCTACGGGAAAGCTTTTTCTTTTTTCTTAATACTGTTTCCCCTGCACAGAGACTCTAGATAGACGGGTGGGAAGTATGCGACAGCTTTTGCATTTTAGATTTTCAGGGTTAGATTGCCAGACCTGGAGCGTCTTTCAGAATTAGATTGAGTTCTCTAATGTTCAGAGACCTTTCTACCTTGTTCCCTAGAAATGCTGTCTTTATCATCAGTAATACATAATATGCGACTCGCACTGTGACTAAATCATGGAAATGAAGTTATGTGTATTAAGACTAGCACATATTTCTCTTTATTATTTTGCAAGCATCTTCAGTGGCTAAGTGGCAGAAGAAGAGCCAACATAGGTGCTGTTTAGCATACACTTCCAAGATTAGATTGGTTCACTTTGCATCATTATTTCAAGTTGGAGTTTCCTAAGGGCTGGGACTTGTGCTCCTACGAAAATACAAAAGGTAGCGGGAAGGATGGTTTATAAGGGTCTCCTTTTTGCATCCTCCATCTTTATCATTATTATTATTATAAATACAGTTGTATACTTACCCACACATCACAAGAGCTCACATTTGATGAAGAGCGAGAAAAGTAAGTCAATCATGATGATGATGATCATGCTTCCTTGAGCCATGTTTGGTTAAAGTCTCGTTAGGTTGTAGGAAGGATTTTGACTGTCTTCTTCACTTTATGCTGGGTGTGATATGCTAGTTGATATGATGATATAGTATGTGGTTGCTTTCCCTCTACAACATTGGAAAGAAAGTGTGATGTGATATATTATTATATTCAGATCATGTGAGTGCATAAGATCATTTAAATTAGATGACGGTAGACTTGCTCTATTGAGCTTGCGGTGCGGTGTGTTCCCAGCTTTTTCTTCCCATCTTACATCCGCTCCAGGAATTGCCTTTTCCTTTCCTTTATGAGCACTCAGACTGAGGGAAATCCTTGTGACACATATAATAATGGTACGCGCCTAGTTACCTTTATATTAATTACAGTCAACCCGAAATCCTAGAGAAAGTTGCAAGGCTTCTTTGACTCCCCGCGCTGTGCATGCTTGTACCATTATATTTCGTGATTTCCATTTTGCGTCCTGACTAAAATAAATGACTATGGTTTAAAGACGCAGTTCTGCGTTGGAGGAAGGGATCATTCTCCTCGGTTGAGAGTAGTAGTGGGCTGCCTCTCCGGATCCGTATTCCATTGTTACAATTTTAACTTGGCCCGCATAATATGTATGGTTGCTCATACCATGGCATTTCATCATCATGCCATACCAACTGAGCAGTGGCATGGCATACGGAATTAAGTTGGGAGAGAACTCAACTCAAAGTCCATCTGAATCATCAGAAACCCTTAAAAATTCCAATGTGACATGCATTCATTCGCATGAGAGTATACGTTTACAGTCTATTTGTGCTTGTGTACAGCAATAAATACTTTATTCTGGTGCAATTCAGTCAACCGGAAATGAATGAATAGAGTGACATATGACAGTTGACGCATAAAACATATAGAATTATTATAATAGTAAAAACTCTCAAAGACAGACGTACAGTAGCATTTAGCAGGTTGTGTTTTGTGTGATATGAGTGAAGGAAAATGGAGACCGTCATTATTCATGTCATGTCATGGTTTTGAACTCTTGGCATCCGGGACAAATCAACCTTTTTACTTATTTCCTTATTCTATGCGAACCAGTTTTGTGTTGGTGGATGAGATATGAAATTGTATGAAAATGCTTTTGTCGTGGGCGTTGGAAATCGTTATTGGCCAGTAAAAGCAATAGAGCATTTCTAGAGCAAAACAATGCGGAATGGAAAAGTAGGGAATTGTATTCCCATTCGGAGCCCAAAAATAAGCTTTATTTTAACGAATGCATTGTACAAATCGAATCCCATTGGGCCAGTGAATTATCCTACTTTTGTGGGCCAAAAGTATCCAAAAACTACTGAATATCGATCTAGAGAAAGCGTGATCCCAAGTCTCAAAAGCGGAGCTCTATACCTACACCCAAGAGAGACCTCCCAAATTTCTATCCGTTGTATTGAAGATAATTTTCCTTAAACTAATGCAGAGTAAAAATCAGCTATAGCTGGTTTCTATATTAGTATATGGTGGGTAAGCACATAGTACATTATGACATCGTCTGTGAATTGAGATTACCATTACATGTTCGATTTCATTTCTTTGATTTTCTAAAGTAACACAATGAACCTTGTCCTGTATTCCGTCTTTCTATTCACATGCTTAAATATATTCTATGTTGGTATGTCACTTATTCCATAGCATAAAAAACGGAGCTTCGTATTATTGTTCGTTAAGTCCACCACAGTGCCTACTTTTTCTGGGAAAACCAAATAACAAAAAATGGACCTCCCGAGGGGAAACCAATGAGAAAAGTAGTTTAAGGGGGGCGAAATTGTAAACTTGAAGAAAAGTCTTCAGGCTTAACTTCAACAGCAAACCGACCGACACCATATATACAAAGTAGCGCCAGCAGCATTCCATAATACAATATCCAGTTTCCACAAAAAAATGTCTCAACAAGTAGAAAATCGAAAAATTCAGTTGTCAAAACTTTTTAGAGTACAAATTAAGCCAACTTTCTTTTCCCATTTCATCCGTTCTTCCCACTGCTTTTACTTTCAATTTCAGTGCTCTTGTTTGCCTAAACGAATGCTGTTAGCCAGAATTGGAGTTGCATTTTAATGTTTGTCTTCTAACAAACGAAATGTAGCAAGAGGTTATACGCTGTTGATGATGACGATGGAAAGAGAGAAGTTTGAAATCAAATGATTTTCTTTAAGTTGACAAAATTTCCCTTCATGTGTGAGTTGGTGCTTGCGCCATGCGGGCGTAATAGCTTTATTCCAACTTGTGATTTTTCTTATAAATGGCGATTTCTAAAATTGGCTTATCAAACAAGCATTTCAAACCCAGGAACAGGAAGTTTCTCTGAGTTCAGTCACACTTTTGACTTTGCATCTGTCATTTTATTTCCATTACAGTTTTGGCTTCAGTGCGAACCGCACAATCAGGTAAAATTAGTGGTGCGTAAGGTTTCGGATTAAGCTATTGGAATTCTGAGGGACACCTTGATCGCCCAATGCAAAGCAGTTTCCATTTTAAACCAGCCGTTTGAAATTATTAGGTACGTGTGGGATTTTACATACTCTACACACGAACTCTGAAAAAGTTTTCCATTTTTCAACATTTTGATGATCGTTGATGGCGTAAAGGACTAGTTGAGTTATGCTCTGTACGCTGTGGAATCAAACATGAAGTAGAATTTATTATTCCCTGAGCTTATCATTTATCTGTCCAGCAGCAGGAGCAACAACGAGGCAAAAGTTTTCATTTTTTAGAGAAAATGTATGCAAACATATATAACAAGTTGAATGGAAGTTTATGTTCAAGAAGAAAAAGGAAGCTTGACAACTGAATAGTGGTACAACATGTTATACTATTCTGTCCGCTAGTTCAGAATGGAGATGGTGATGATCATCATGATGATGATGATGGTAAGCAAGTTCTTCATTCTTTTCTCTTTTTGTACCCTTCCAACGGGAGCGACAACCCCAGTCAGCTATTGCTTTCAGCTGTATAAATCCACGCAAAAATATAAAAAAGTTTTTCTTTTTTTCCACATTTTCTAAATGGGCAAAAGTTGTTTGTCGAGCGAGACACAAGCCACATTGTACTTCCGCTATTTTTCGTCAACTGCTTCCATCCCTCCATTTTATGTGTGTGCGCTGGAGACGTAATGCATTGTCGTACACAGTTAAAACCAGGGAGTAGTGTAACGAGTTACGATTTTTTAAAACAGGAAAAGAATGAAGGCTTGTAAACTAGAAGCAAATTCATATTTTCTCTCTCATGTGCGATGTATGGATGTGACGCTCACCAGCCCCACACACATATACACTTCTTGCTGTGCACTGATGCTAATTCAGAGATCCCATGCGGGCATCCTAAATTCCGTTGTCGTGCTTCTCTCCCTCGTCCTTTTTGTTCCGTGGCCGTCTCAGAGTAATAAGAGGAGACCCCGGCGTAGTTAGTGCAAAGAAAAAGTAAGTTATGAATGTTACGTAATTCCGTTTCTACTTTTTTTCTAAAGTAAGACCCTATATCTGTCTGTACATAAAGTATTGTGTGGAGTGTGTACCGCTACCGCATCAAGTGATATAGTACAGGGCTTCTCATAGTTGCTCTAGCTGCTACTCTTTACTTTCTTCGTCGTCTCGTCTCTGACTCTGAGAGAGAGAGAGAGAAAAAGAGTTGAGTTGGGCTGGGACTATCAACTTGGGAGAAGAGAAGTCGAAATGCAATGTGGGTGCACTCATGAATTCTTTAACTTTTTTCCCTGGTCCGCGTCGGCTGTGTTTCTTAACTTTTTTTCTCTCTCTCCTTTCACTTTTTCCTCCCCAGGATGATTTAGTTTTTCTATTTGAATTTGACGAAGACAGAAAAACTGGGAGAAATTCAATGTGATGGATGTGGAGTCGGTGAAATATTCAGGGATATACCTACACTCACTTTTGTGCCATGTCGATTGCACTGGTGCTGTTGCTACTCTCATTCCTTTCGTTTTGGCTTTGGTGCTATCTCGGGAAGTAAAGTCGCTTGAGTTTTTTAGTCCCGTTTTATGAGATTGTAATTTTTAATGAGGCTCAGAAATAGAAAGGAGAAAAAGGAAGTTTGTGGAAGCCGTATTGGAAGTGGGAAGTGGAAGAGGGGAAATAAAAAAGACCTTTTCAAATTCCTGCGTTCCTTTGGCATGTCATACATATACACATTTCTTCTGTCTGTTCTCACATTCGCATAATAACTTTGCCTTAGGGAGATGGAGAAAGTGCTAAAAAGCTTTTTTCCCTTGAAAAAAAAACGGAGAGTCTTGGGTACTTCTGTTGCTTTTTGTTTTTCTTTGCATTTCATCAACACTGATTAAAACATGCGTTTTTGTTTGTGCACGCTCTGAAAGACTCACGTGTGGAATAGGCATCAAGCGGATGTTTGGCTGACGAGCTGTAGATAATGCGTGTATGAGCATGCATGAGTAGTGAAAGGGTAAAAAATAAAGTTAAGCTCTTATTGCGTTTGCTGAATTTGATGGTGTATGTTTTGTCTTCTTTCTTTTACCGTGCTCATAAAAAGTAACAACTGTTTCTTCTTATTCTCTCCTGTTTCTCCGTTTGTTTTTCTTTCCTTGGTATCGTCAGCATATGTCACCGCACCACTTGTGCGACTCGTAAGAGCACACATTATTACCCTATAAAGTACCTTGTGACCCTCGTGTCTTTGGATGGTACTAAAACCACTCCATCAACAACATGCATCCCAATCTGAGAGACTCTTTACCTCGTGCTCATCATTTCACATAAAATACATACCTAAACCCAATGCGGGAAGAGTATTAATACGCCTTCGGAAGGAAGAACAACAAGAGCTCTCCTTCCTATTTCCAATACACTCGGTTCCCAAGTTCAAGGCTTTTTCAGTCTTCCTTGTAGTGGGTTCCAGAGTTAAATATATTTCCAAATATTATTTCTGATTGAATTCGAAATTGTTAAATAAACAAGATTCTATTTGTATTCGTTACATAAAGTAGTTTCTACGTTTGTTTCATTTGGGAATCATAACCAAACATCAAAGAACTAGCGCATGACAGGGAAACTTCATATTAAATAGGAGTCACCCGTCACAAATGGTGCCGAAAGTCCAGGTTTGTTCTGGTTTTTCAGTGCTTTGAATCAGTTACTTTGCCAGTGTCGTAATAAACCCGTGCAACAGTGACAATTACATCGCCAAATAAGTGAAAAGTATCAGTTTTACAGACATTACGAGTTGTGAAATAGTGATACGCCCCCTCCATAATCATGGATATCCTTATTCCACCAGATTGGTGGCTATATGGAAAATTCATTCTATTCATGGTGCTGTTTCATTACCTTACCAGTGGAATAGAATGCCTCTACAAGTTTACAATTAACAACTTCAACAAGTGGCTCACGCCAACACCGTTACCACCAGTAAACCAGTTCTCGTTAAAGATCCAGCCATAGGAACGCCAGCTACAGCAAACGGGGAAGGGACCCCAATTAAAAAGCTAACCGCAAGGTTAAAGAAGACGATAACAGACGTTAACACCCTCTCATCAAAACTGCAGGCGGAAATAATCGACGTTGGAAAACATTCTCGTGGTTTTACGGAACATGTGCATGCCACCTTGGATAACAAACTAGCCCAAGTCATCATGGACCTTCAGGACCTAGGAACAAGAACCGATCGCCTGCAACAGGACTTTGAAGACTACTGCAGAGAGTTCCTTGAAATGAAAAATAAGGTTCACACAGACTTGGTTAACATTCAGAAATTTGAACAGGTTTTGGAAGATTTTATAGTGGAGAATACATGCCAGCAGCATTCTTGGAAAGATTCCTCCCGTTGCTACAAACTCATCTCCAGCCTACCCCTTCCGCTCCTCCTGTCATAGTTCAACCAAATAATAATCAACACAATGCATCAGCAACCACCTCACCTCCCACCTTCATGCTCCGTTCAAGACGAAGTATGTCCAGGGAACAACCTCCTTCGATACTCCATCTTAACCAAAGTTTAAGATCACAACCACCACCACCACCTGTTATTCATCACGCTCCCTCGAATATTCCTATTCCACGCTTTGACCCAAAACTCAACACAGCAGAATACTTCTTGGAGGAATTAGAACAATACATGGAGCACAAGCCCATCCCTCCTCCAGATCGTCTCTGTCATCTAAGTCAAATATTCCAAAAAGAAAAGGAGCTAAACTTGTGGTGGCAGCGAACCAAACTACAGATAGCTACGTGGGAGGAACTTTTGCACCCGC